>VUQK01044254.1:70372-92254 GCA_015106715.1 Bujurquina vittata
CCGCCGCCCACAATGAGAGCTGTCATCTTTGAAGTGTTCTGTTTTTTGGGCACTGTATAATGCAGTCGTATACAACCACCAACGCCTTAAACTGTGGCATAAATTATGAAATTGAACTCTTAAGAATTTTCCAGGCTCCTGTGAACTTAAGAACTGCCTTCACTTCAATCTTTTTCGAGATAATCTTAAGAAAATGACCCTATTCGATAATAGTAGATGTAACACTAGTTTTTAGCAAGGCCGACCCTAAAAAGCATTTTATTTAAAACTACAGTATTTGTGTGTAAATGCACTTGCTTGCATCAACCTGTGGCATGACCTTGGCTACCCATTTTCACATGGTCTGTTCACTTGTTTCATAATAGCTTTTAACTCAGATTAGACCATCATACTGAAAGTAAAATCAATCAAATGCACTTTTTAATGGACCCTTTTTTCCTCATTTTCGTGCACAGGAGCAAGGGATGCATTCAGAGAAATAATCGACCCATTCTTCCCGTGAGGTTCCTGCTTCCAGGTATAATAACACAGTATATTGTTTGATTAAGTGCATCGGTTTTGTTATATGTTTCTGCAAGTTCAAGGTCAGGTTCCTCCATAAAGTGGGACGACAACGCTTCATGCAGAAGATAGCGAGTGAGAGGTGTGGGTTCTGCAGTGCCCAAGGTTTGCCGCTCAATCAATATCCAACTGTCAGACCTCAATTTTGAAACGTTCCCCTCTCCTGAAAAAGGGAAGAATGCCTTCTTTCTACAGCTCTGCACCAATCAGAGTTTAATTTCTTCTGCTTCTCCGTCATTACTTTCTCTTTTTTGTGCATGAATGAATTCAGCTGTTGCACAAACTATATTACAAACGCACACATTTCTGAAGCATTTTTCCTGTTTCCTTTACTCTCTCTTCACGACTGAAATAGCTTCTTTTTTTGTGTGTGTGTGTTTCACCTGCAGCTTTTCTCACGCTGCAGTGCCTTGAAAAAAACAGTTCTGTCCAAAGATTATCTTAAAAAGTGGGTGATTCACAAATTGATTGCATCAGTGTATTACAAAATGCATATTTACAGGGGTTACTAAATTGAAGGAAAATGGTAGCCTTTTTCTGCATATTTGCCACAGTAGTGCCTCTGCCAGCCAATCAAGTTACAATTTAAACACTCATATGGCCTGAGGTCAGATTTTTTACCTTTTGGGTATTACAAAAATCAATAAGGTGTCGACACATTTCTCTGAGACTTTGGTCCCTATTGATATGACAGCTGCTGTACATCCCTGATGTTCCACTGTGGACGCCATTTAGGTACACTGAGCTCATTGTTCATGAAACAAGGTTAAGATGTTTTGAGCTTTGTGCCATGGAGCGGTATCCATCTCAGAACAGCCATCAGAAGATGGCTTTGGTCATAAAGGGAGTCAACAAACGTCAGGTGGACTGTGTTTGGTACTAAGGGACTCAAAGTGTGACATGAAAATAGCCCCTGCACCATTATACCCCCGCCACCAGCCTGAACCACTGGTACAAGGCGGGATGGATCCAGGCTTTCATGTTGTTTACACCAAATTCTGACTCTACCATTTGAACGTTGCAGCAGAAATGTTCCAGTCTTTTATTGTTTGATTTTGGTAAGCCTCGGTTTCCTATTCAGTGCTCAAAGGGACCCAGTGCGGTCATCTGCTGCTTCGGCCCGTCTACTTCAGGGTTGTGCGTTCACAGATGCTCTTCTGCATATCTCTGTAGCAATAAGTGGTTATTTGGGATACTGCTGCCTTCCCATAAGTTGGAAGCAGTCCCATTCTCCTCTGATCCTGGCATCAACGAGGCATTTTCACCAGAAGCTGCTGCTTTCCTCTTTTTTCCAGCCTGTTCTCTGTAAACTCTAGAGACGATTGCATGGCAAAATCCCAGTAGATCAGCAGTAGATGTGCTGAAATACCAGCACATCTGGCACAAACAATCATGCCACATTCAAAGTCGCTCGTGCTGTCAGAACGATGTATACTAATTACCCTTAATCGACTTTCTTTTCTCAAGCTGCAGTCGGAAAGCATCACAATAACAAGATTAACACATTATTTTCTGCTTGTCCAAAAACAATAGTTTCCATCGGGATAATCATCATAATCAGTGTGATTATAATTCATAATCAGTTTGAGTTTTTCCTTCTGACTGTAAACCCAATCAAGCCCCAGAAACCTATCAGGGTCACTTTGTGTTACGGACATGAAAAAAGCTCATTCACCGCGCCATCAACATATCATCTCTTTGTGCGTTTTCAATTACAACCTCATCGGACAGAAGGTCCTGACAGATGGAAGCAGAATGACGGTACATTAAAATCGGCTATTTTTTAAAAAATAAAATAAAATAAAAAAAAAAAACGCACACATTGTTCCTTAAATTGAGCGCATTTTTCCTTTGATTAAAGCATTGCTTAAGTGACTTGTCCTTGACTGGACCATTGTAGAGCACTGTGGTTTTGAAGGATGTGTGATTAAACACTCTGCACGCCTCACAGTACAGGTATGCTATGCTCTGTGTGCCTATGGTTTTTTACAAGCGTTGTAGATGGACATGAAAAATAGTGAAAGCGGGCTTTGGACCCTGCACACTGCACATCTGGCTCAAGTCTTCACTGCTTTTGTGTGCCAGATACAAAAGTGAAATTGTTGGATGGAAATGCTAAACTGGTCAGCATCATTGTGTCACACCCTTGGTATTATCAGATGGGAGAGGCAACCCTCACTCCTCTTGACTGAGAAAGAAAAGTATTTCCATTTTGGGTGAGTCCTTGTTATAGAAACCCCTTTGTGTGTGTTGGAAGCTGTCAGTGTTTGCTGCCGTGCCAGATAAATAAGAGATTTTCAGGCTTGAACAAACCTTTGGTAAAATTATAGCCGAACCTTTTTCGTTTTAGGTTTCAATTTAAAACTGCCTGAATTTTAAACTGTGGAAGGTTGGTTTAAATTTAGCTTTATGGTGGTTACATGAAAGTCTCACAGAGCACCTTCGGTCCTGAAAGCTTTGATGGTGCTAAAATACGTTAATGATCAAATCTTCTTTTGTTTTGAATGCGACGCCCACATTTTTAAGGTAAAGACAAAAACTTAGAGATACTAGTGCATCTCACAAAAATCTAGGAGGGCACAGACAACAACACAACAAACTAAAAAAAACCCACTGAGACCTTAAATACAAACACTGGGCAATCAGGGAAAAGAGAGACAGCCGGGGAGGACGAGGCACAGGTGAACAAAATGACACTAATGGGATTATCTCGCTTATTTTGGTAGTTTAATTTTGTAAAGCGCTTTGGTCAACAATCTTGTTTTAAATGTGCTTTAGAAATAAAATTGGCACTCAAAGTGTTGAAGGAAGCAAAACTAAATGCAAAGCACACAGGGCAAGGAAGTGCCAAAATAAAACAGGAAGTGAACTCTAAACACAACACTCGGGAAAACAACAGGAAGGTGAAGCTACACACAAAACACTGCACAAGGGCAAAGACACGGAGAGGCAACAGACACACTGAGGAAACAGACACAGGAACACAGAGATACGGAGACGACAAGGACTTCGGGAAAAAAAGAATGAAAGACCAAAACCAAAACCAAAGACAGAACACAAAAACTACAACAAACCGAGACTCTAAACTGTAAGAAAAACAACCAGGAAATACAACAAAAACAGACCTTCACTAAAGGAATTCACTGGCCCAACGGCCCAGGACCAGAACAGGTGCTACGTTAGCTGGAAAAGGAAATTGGCATCTCCATAATGCTTGTCAGCAGATACACAATTTGGTGGTAGATGGCTGTATTAACACAGTGGTGCTCATTTGCTAATATCTGTGTAAAACAAACAAACAAAAAACTAAACGCGAGCACAAAATTACAATTGAATTTATGAAATATGTGCATCAACCCATTTTGTTGTTAATACGGCGCAAATGTTAATCAGAATCATTCCAAACCAACACGCTTGTACAGCCTGCATACCTGCATACCTGCATAAGCGCTCTGAGTGCTCAGACAGAGTAGAAAAGCGCTATATAAGAGCTAGTCCATTTAGCATACAATTTGCATACAGGAAACACAGCTTCCCAAAAAAAGTGTTTCCATCAGAGTGGCAACAAAACATGCAGATTCTACAGCGTCTGTGAGATAGTGCCAAGAAATTAGACGGCCACATATTCAGTCATTTCAGTCATTTTTACTGAAAGACAAGATCATTTAAGATGAAGTCAGATGAGACCAGAAACTGGAACATGTTTAAATTATGACTGCCCTGTAAAGGGTCAACAATTATTGTGAACACGAGCAGAAGAAGACCATCTCCACGTGCTAAATGCCAAAACTGGAACACGCATAGTTTACATGCGTTTTCCTTTTTTAAACCGGGAAATATGAAAATATACCTGTACCATACAACAAGATGGCTTTCTCACAATCTGATCACACCGGTTAGTGACAACAGGACAGCTCAGGAAAAACATCCCCATCGAATGTTTGCTTTTGGAAGCTTCAGCCATGAAAAACACAAGACACGGGAGGGTAGGCTCACGCAGCCTCACGATGTCCTCGCGGCCTCATGATCTCCTCGCGGCCTCATGTCTTCTGTTGTTTCAGGAACAATAAAATGCATCTCCACGCAGACGGGCGCTACAGGAATATGTGCTCATGCACACACACACACACACACACACAGCCCAGTGTACTGAGTCCAGCTGTCTCCCTCTCTGCCATTACTGTAAGAGAATACCCCCGGCCAGCGCTCTAACCCACTCCATCAATCTCTCTCCATTTGACAGAAACTATGCCCACCTGTTCTCCCACACTCCACACTCAGACACTCGGAGGCTCAAGACAAACGTGTGACTTCAGGCTTCAGGTTTTGGCTTGATGGAAGCCAGTTTATTGTGTTCACCCTTAATGTGTATCCTAACTGACATAATATGATGAATGATAAAAACATCAGCTGCAAGGTCTCGGGCTCGTCTGACGCATATTTATCTTTTGCTAGTTAACCACTGGTTGCATTTAGGGAGACATTGCAGTTATTGTTAAGATTTTAGATTTTTGTATGTAGGATAGTCAGGATGAGGTCAAAACTGCAGGTTTTCCCAGTTCCAGGTTTTCCTGGGGTCGTTCTTCTACAAAATGCAGATGGTGACCATGCTTTGTTCATTTTGTTGCAATCAACGTGTTATTAAGAAACTAACTTCTATTTTGGTCAATTAAATGTAAGATTTTACCCAAAACAGATTTAAAAAAAAAAGAAGAAAAAGTAAAGCTATAAGCTGCAAAACCAAAACAATGAGCCGATATTTCGCCGCACATTTAACGCTCTACCTGTAGCATGAGGCCCCGCCTTTCTCTGGGTTCATCACTCCAAGTGACCCTTTTCACATTACACAGACGTCAGCGTGAAAATATTGCCTAAAGCGGCTGAAAGTCAAGTATTTTAGTGCTTCTTACACCACTCCCACACTGACACGGCAGCTGGGGAAATATATATCAAGGTGGTCTTTGGTTGTGTTTTCAGACGGGAGGTCTTTGTTACTGATGGTCTCACTGTCAGGTGTTTGGGGGACAAATTTTACGCGACACTACAACTGAACTCTTTCTGCTATATCTAACGTATGCATGCTACACGTTTGGCATAAATCGTGCGATGGGCAAATATACTGTTTGTTGTCTGAATGCAATTTCCACCTTCCTGCAGCACGAGAACAAACGGAAGCTAAAGTTTGTTTTGAAGCTCTGAGGAAGGTTTGACTAATGTTTGCTCTCAAATGCAAATCTCTGCATTGGTGTGGAAGCATTTTAAAATAGTATTTATTAAAATGAATACTGCCGCGTCTACATACATGCATCAGCAAGTTCCCGCTGCACCTCAACTGCTGCAGCATTTTAAGACAGAAGGTTTCAGGTTACTTCACACAGGCTCTCAGTTTGTTTTGTCATGACTGGGAGTTGCCGCACAAAAGGTTTTTTTTTTTTAGCCCAGCAGGCTGAGGAATGCTAAATGGTTCCAACATTACCAGTAGATTTATGGGTTTATACAAAGACAACCTTAGTTTAATCACCGCCTTTTCTGTAATAAGAAACTGACGGACTTTTTACTGGACCACGAATTTAGAGTTGTCTTTAAACTGAGACGCAAAGGCAGTTATTTGAATATGTTGCATCTTTTTCTAGGTGTAACTGGGATCAAAGAGAAACAATGAAAGTGATTTGAAAAAGTCAAAGAATCGCTGTCAGGTGCACGGCTGTCACCTCAGTGAGCGGGCATGGAGGGCCATATTTACGAGTGTCCGGAGGTGGTTAAGTTGGATGATGGGGAGGGGGGCGCAAAGCTACTTTGGTTAAACTCGGGAAAAGCTCGTGATTGTTAACCTTCAATTAAACCAAACATTTGTCCTAAATGTTGCTCTCAAGTGCTGTGACAGCCTGTAGGCGATCCTCACAGGGTTGACAAGCCTATGAGGAAATGGAAGCCTGGGCATTTTCACGAATAAAGGAATTTTTGGAGCCCTGGAAAAGGTTCCAGCTATAGGCAAAGGAAGATCACCAGCATTAGAAAAACATTACAGATACTGCAAATTAGTCGTATTAGACTTGAGTTAAGACCATTTAGTCATTAGCAAACTTTTTCCTGAGGTTTTGGAATAAGGGAGGTGAGAGCCATTTTTCCTTCTTGGGAACCATTTTCAAACCAGAGAAGTCTCCACCTGGTGGTCTTTAGGAAGAATAAAAGTTTAGGGCACTTTGTGTTCGCCTCACTTTTCAAAAGTGGAAATCCATTTCAGTGCATACATATTTATCAGCCATGGACCATTTTTCAAAAGTCAGAGATGGAACTGTCTGGAATCAGTTTATATCTTTGCAGCCCTAAAATTATTCACCTCTGAAATTCCTTAAAATATTCAAATTCTTTCATTCCAAACTCAAACATTCCTTGCAGGTTGTGGGATTTGAACCCATGATCTAACCTTTAGGCTTTTGCTGCACCCCCATCCCAGTTAAAAATCCTCGACACAAAGGAGGCCAAATCCTCTTTAACTCCCTCTTTAAGTGAACCTTCTTTTTTCCTTTTCACCGTGCTCATAGATCACCTGCCCAACCAGAATCACTTGTCTTCACACCTCACCAGTCACTCTTCATCTCCTCCCCTTTCCCACCTTCCCCTGTCCTCCTCTTCTCTACCTCTCTGGTTCTCAGGTCCATTAACACACACACACACACACACACACACACACACAAACCCCCCGAGGCCCTGTGGTGGTTGGTAATGCTTGTAGGACTCAGGTAGGAAATAGGGTGGTGTTGGTGGGGGGTGGGGGATTAGGAAGTAAGGGGGACTCAAGGTGGGTCTCCTCTCAGGTTACCTGTCCAGGTAAGTCTGTTTGTTTAGTGGCACCTCTGTAGCAGTCCGGAGGTCCGTGCTGAGACACGGAGAGCTCTCTGTTCAAGTGTGTGTTCATGGTTTTAGTGTGTGAAGCTATGTTGACATTTGAAAGAGGCGACACCTAATCTGATCTATTGTAGAAGACACCCCCCCACACACACACACACACACAGACACAAAGACACACACAGACCTCTGAGCATCAGTTTGTCTGACGTGTCAGCGATCTTCTTAAAAACACAATCGTAGCCACGGATGGGGACCAACGTGTAGGTGCAGCCAAGGCTCAGAGAAATATCCAGCCAGCTGAAGGGAGTGAGGACGGTTTGGCATCGTGGCAAGGACACATATTTTCTGCTGCTCTCTGATAATCACAGGGGAATACAGGAAGACTTTTATAGGCCTAATTATCTATTTTCACCTTTAATCGCAGAATCCAGCAGGGGGTTTAACTTCACTGTTACAACAAAACTTTACTTTGAAGTGAGTAACAAGAGGGATATTAGAGACACCATCATAAAAATAAAAACGCTTACTGGAACTAAACAGTTCGTCATTGTTTAATCCTTAAAATGTTCAAGGACCGTTTCAACTCTCTTCTCTTTGTTGTTGCAGGTTGAGAGTATCCTGGGTTTGTGCTTAAAGGCTTTCCTGGCACGCTGCATGGATGTTTAGCGGTCCTGTCTTGCTATATAAATCTCACCTAATCAAAGTCTGAGACTTGGCTGTTGTAAAGAAAATGTGTAAAAATAATTGAGTGTGTGTGATTGTTTTTGTTCACAGTAAGAGGCTGGAGGCTTTGGATGTAAATGGCTTGCCATGGCATAAGTCATAAAGCATGGAAAGCAGATGAATTTAACAGGTTCATATTGAATAGGATCATGTGACAAACTGGAACGCTCTTCCAGTGACTTTTTGATGCAGATGGGTTTTTTTTCATGGTTAAAAGGAATAATTACTCTCCATCACCTTCAGAGTCATAGTTACTGCTTTATTTCCATGGCAGGGTTTCTTTTCCTGTTGTTCTTGGGAAGGCGGCCTGAAAGCCAATGGTACGGGACAGTTTTGCAGGGAAACCTGAACACTGTTAGACCAATAACAATGGCAGTGGCCACCCCGTGAAGCACAACGTGTCTGACAGACAGGTGCAGGTTTATTACACCTACCCTCTGGCATCACACCCTAACAGTTGGCAATGAAACCTAAAGGATATTCCAGTGATGATCCTTACTCAGCACCAGAAATGCTAGATGTTTAATTCTATTGTTGATTTTTTTCACGAATGCACATCAGTTAACTACTGGGTCTAAAATGCTACACATCAACACACCAGCACCCAGGACTGCAGCCCCAGCAGAGAGCAGCACCTTGAGAAGTTACAAACCAGCCTGTAAACAGTGCAGTGCTGCAGCATTTGACCCAAAACATTAAAGGTCGTATGCAGACTAGTACTGTTAAGGTTATCCACCATGTGCAGTGCACAGCTCACAGCATCAAATATCTTAACTGCGTGTGCAGTTGACACCAGGAACACCCTGATTGAAACATGGAGCGTACTTTGATTATGGACTGAAGGAGTAATATCAAACTAAAGAACAGTTAATATTAGAGCACTGATTCCCAGTCATCCTTCTATTAGATGACCACATACTTTTTGTACACTAGTTTTGTAGTTCAAAACCTAACAATCATATTTTGTTTGGTTTTTGCGAGACAAAAGATATATACTTGAGTAATTTGGCATTTAAAACATTGAGGCCACATGCTCTCAAATACTCATCCTAAACCTTGAGTGCAAGCTGATCAGAATGAGAATAATAGTGCTCTAAAAACAAATACAACAAAAACCCATCAGTACTGGAAGACCACTCTCTCCTGGCTGTAAAATAGAGAGATTCAGAAAATCATTTGCACCCACAGCCATCAGGCTCCTCAGTCGCCATACGAACAGCAGACACGTGAATTTCCCTCTTGGATCAATAAACTGATTCCTATTCTTCCCATGGGAATACCGGGTAAGAGTGAACTAAAATAAATCTAATATGTAGCAGCACCACAGTTTCAGGATGAATTTGGTTTTTGGCATGTGTGAGTCTGTCCACAAGGTTACACTTTCCACTTCTGCTTCATTTGAAATCAGTGGAAATCATGCATGTGGGAGGGAAGCAAACCTCAGCAAAAGTTAGGATTTGTTTTACCCCCCCCAGCTGACGGCTCTGCCAGTCAAAGTCTGGATAACAAGAACTGCAGCTGTGTTTCCACCCGACGTGGCCCTCCACTGAAACAGAGAACCCATTTTGCTTGCTCACGACAAGCAAATCGACCCTTTGAAGGTGTTTTTGTAAATGGAAGCTGTCACTGGGTTTGTTGGTGCACGTTTTAACCAAAGGTGTTTGCCATGTCTTCTAATTCTCCATGACTACGTTACCCTGAATGCTACTGACGTTTGGTTATTTATTTCTCCATAATGGAAGTACAATCAAAACATATGGAAGCCAGTGACAGACTGACTGGAAAGTCAAGAAACTGTTGTGAGTGACACACAGAACTTTATGTGAGATTTATGACATGCAGATGTTTTGGGAAACCAACAAAATGCTATTTTAAATATAAATTAACTAATGTAGATTTTTTTTAAAAGATTCACTGGAGTGAATGTATGGAAATTAAGTTCAGACTTCCAGAGTCAGTAGTTTTTCCAATTTGGCTTTGTGCATTATTCCCAACTCCTAAAGTCAGGTCCACAAGTATTTAAACAATGACACCATCTTTGTAATTTTACAGGATGCTTTGGATCGTTTTCTATCTGATCCACCTGCTTCCTCCGTACTATGCTTACATTCTCTTCCTCCCCATACTTTTCTCTTCCCATCATTCATCTTGGTTTCAACCCAATATTTAGGTTTTCTTTTTCCACATCTGTGCAGGGTCTAATCACTCTAATCAGGCCTTCTTGTTCTTGAGTGTAACCAGTTTGTTGCACCTTGCTGTGATACGCTGACCTCCTCGAGAGGGGTCTTGACTTGGCCAAATGTTCTTCCTAGCTAAGGAACCAATTCTTTACTTGTCCTCTGTGGTCTTTGAGGCCTCTCGGTGTTTCTGAGCATTCGGTGCATTCCTTCTCTTTGACAATGTACCAAATTGCTGATTTGGCTACTCCAGCGTTTCCCTCTCTCTTTGATATTGACAGTTCCAGTGAGCAGCAATCAAATACAAGTTCACTCTTGGAATCAACTACAGATCGCTCATCTGCCTATTTTGTCGTGGGATTAAGACGAACCGGCTTCGCCTGGCCATGAAACCACTTTTGAAACTATGTATAAAAAAGGCTGTGATATCTGTAATTTTCCAGTTAATGCAAAAATGGTTCATTTCCCAAAAAAACAAACAAAGCATCTTGGCCCAAAGATTTCAGTCATTTTACTTTTCAGATTTTGCAGAAAGGACAAAAAACAAAAAAAAACCTGAACCCAATATAGAAAATATGATCATTTAGGCAAAAATAAAATCTTTGCTAAACGTGGCTTACAGTAGGCCGTTGTTTTAAGAGGGTTTAAGTTGTTTTTTGCGATTACCAAAACTATCGTGGTGTAAATGGTGCTCAGTACTCATCCACTTCTGGGAATTGTTTGTATCATAATGTCCATCATTCGGTCCCTCGTCTGCCAGCGTCTTTCTTCTTGCCCCGAGAAACTGTAGCAAACGGTGGCAGAAATGTGGAGAATGCTGCAGACCAGAGCAGGAGGAGTCGCTCTGCATTGTTAAAGGGCTGTTCCGCCCCATCTCTCCTGTAAACAGG
This sequence comes from Bujurquina vittata, assembly GCA_015106715.1. NCBI lineage: Eukaryota > Metazoa > Chordata > Actinopteri > Cichliformes > Cichlidae > Bujurquina > Bujurquina vittata. Next base: position 81,576 of record VUQK01044254.1, read on the forward strand.
AGGAGAAACAGGATAGCCTCACTTAGCTCCGCTTTGCTCCGCCTATAGACATCACACGCTGAAGCATGGGGGCCACGAATGAGAAATGTACACGCTGAAAAGATGAAAATGCTTTTATTTTACCTTGAACAGGTATCATGTTGAGATGAATGAATAAAGATACATACCACAAAGCAACTGCATCAAGTACACAACATAGCGGTGCTCTGGAAACATTATTTCTGATGCACTTCAACCTTCGCAGTAAGGACATCATTCCTCGTCGTTCATCGTGGTATTTATAAGTAAATATGTAAAGTCGTCATAACAAAAGTAAATGAAAATGATGCAAGTGCAACAGCCTTCTATATATTTGCCAGACGACAATATGAAATTATTTCGGCGCGCCACAGAAACAACAGCAGAACAGGTCTGAACTTGTCACCTGGAGCCGCTGGTTTCAGAAGGAGAGTTTCCGCTGAGTGGCAGCAGGAAACATGGCTGATGAGAGTGATGACGCTAAGAAGCTAAAAGAAACGAAAAAAGTAAGAGCTGCAGAGCCGGTGATTAGTCTTTGTCACTCTTTCACTACGAGGGACCTCTTTCATGTTTCATTGTTGATTGGGGAGGTGGGTGTTCATCAGCACTGGGAAGCTCCAAGCTGCACGTAAGAAGAAACCCTGACGCTGATATAAAATCTTGATTACTGCAGCGCCATTTTTGTGAAGATTTTCCTATAAATAAATAACTTGCTGTCAAAGCTCGAGACCTTAAAAGTAACCGGCTTTAAGCCAGACGCTTTTTGAACCCTTGAATCCTAATGTCGGGTGAGTTTGAACATTCACTGTTGGGAGCTGGCTACGTCACGGCCACCATCAGCTAAACACACCCATTACACACAGTGGTTCATATTTCTGCATCACCGACACACAAATGACAGAGAATCCCATAAAATTTGACCACACTACAGCCTCGGAAATGTTCACGGCGTGCTCCGACAAAACCACTCTGGAAATTAGAGCATGAGCAATATATCAGCTCAGCCGATATTAGCTATTTGCTGATATATCAGTATCGGCATTTATAATGGCCGATAAATGACGATTGGAACAATTAAAGAAGGGACGGGACAAACTTTTAATGAGTGTTAATGTTGATTAGTGTGTCCAACAAAGGTGCACTCTGCACCTTTCCCTGTTATCATGACAACCAGCTGATTTGAGGAGCATAAACGAGTAATCCACGACTCAATGTGACAGTAAAAGAAGATCATTTTTAACAGCCATAACGCAGACAGGAAACTCATGTCCAGAATCACCTGTAAAATCTGATTTAAAAAAAAAACAAACAAACTTCTGCTTCCACTTTTTGTGCACAAGGTTCACAACACTGCAGACCAATCCAACAATCATCGTCTCTGCACCACCGTCTTCTCCAACCAGAGCGTCCCCGAGGAACACAGAGCGACTGTGCGCCGTGATCCGACCGACGCGTGAATCTTTTACAAACAGGAGAAACATGCAGCGCCAAAGAGAAGTACAGTCATTTAAAGAGACTCCACGCTTGCATACAGATTAACACCAACATTGTGTCTTTTGGGACTGTGGAAAGCATCTTTAAAACTTAATTACCTAAAGACAAAATATATGCTGTGAAAAATAAATTGTATTGTAAATGTGCTGCGCCATAGAAAATGTACTTTAATATATATATTTTTTTGTTTTGTTTTGTTTTTTTTGTCTGAAACTTTCACACTTGGGAAAGAGATCACCATAAATTACTGATTTTAAAACTGCATTTAATCAAATACAGTTTTGGCTTCCAAAAATGATTAAACCAGGTTAAAACTCCTTTGCAGCACATCTTTTAGTTTTGCCTCTCCACTGAAGTCCAGGTTCACTTCCTGCTGCCAGATTTAGTTCAGTTTGCTTCATTTTTATTCACTTTTCACCTTTGAATCAATTCAATTAAAGTTTAAGGAAGTTTGCATAAACCACAAGGCAATTTCCTTCTTTTTATTTCAGTTTTACTTTTTTTTTTTAAAAGATTTATGTGTTTAAAAAGAAATCATGAGCTCAATATTAAACAAAATAACTATGATTATGGTTTTTGCCATCATTGAGCAGCCTTGCTGTAAATTCTCTTTGGGTGCGTGCTGATATAGATTTTGTATTATCAGTTTTTTTTACTTCCCTATTTGAACCTGACAGATAATTTTTACTGCAAAATATTTATTGGGACATTGTACTGTATATATATATATATATGTAAAAAATATTTTGCATTTTTACAGTAAACGGATTTTTAACATAGCGATGAAGAGAAATTGGAAATTGGGTTTTCAGTGTAACAGCTCGTGGAGCTTAGAAAGCCTCGCAGCTCTGTAAATTTTTCCCCCAAAGTTCAAATGAAATCATCTCATAAAAAAAAGAAAAAGGCGCATGGCTGGCAGCCAATCAGATTATTTGAGAGTTAGGAATGAATGTGTTGTTAATGTGTAGTAAATGTGGAATGAATGTGGTAAGCAAGTGACTCTGGAGCTCAGAGGAATTAATGGGCTTCACATTCCTCGACAGGCCATGAAGATTTTTGGAGGGGGAGACGGGAGCAGAGACATGACAGGGATGTGATGAGATGAAAATGATTCTATTGATCGCTGTGGTGGAGCTGCACCGCTGCAGCAGCTGATAACAGCAAGTTAGAGAACATAAAAATAAGTGACAGGTGAGTAACGAGGGGCAACTGCAAACCAGCGAATACAGCCAGCAATCATATTTATGTATTTATTATGTCTCATGCGGCACAAAGTTGCAAAAACTGGGACATTTGGCTTTTAGGATGGGGCAAAGACACACCACCGTTAAAGGAAGGAGAGTGCTTTATTATACGAGAAAGAAAAATCTGCCTCTTATAGTGAAAATTAATGCAACAGAGTAACAGTTTCATGCTGATGATTTTTAAAATATTTTTGGAAGCCAAAATCAAATTGAAATCAATTTTATCAACCACTGAGCCCTAGATGGGCGTGGTGTCAAGCTCTTACACAACTTAAACAGCAGGGGGCAGCCTCTCTGGTTGGAGAAAGCCTTCTGGTTACTTGAAGCCTATGGAAGCATGCTGCTTCTGCTCCCTTACTCTGTGAGCTCAATAAACACTTTCCTGATGAGTTTATGGGCCCAATCGCTAGTTTAAAGTCTTACTGAATTCAACATGATGTTCAGTTTGCACATTATTTGTTATTGTGCTCCTCACGATAGATGGAAGCTGGAACGCTAAGGGCAAGACTTAACTAACCACTGAGTGACGTCATGGTGGCTACATCCATTTTCATAGTCTGTGGTTAAAATCTGAATCGGTACTGAAATAACAGAAGTCATCAACATTTGTTGATGACTTCTGTTATTTCCAGCGTCTGAAATAGATAGGTCACTGGCAAATGGCAGGACCCCCGAAGCAGATGCTATTTCATATAAATAACTTAAGAAAGGTGTGAAACAGAGGCGGCTGAACATCAGTGGAAAGCAGGCGAGAAGAGTAGATGAATAGAGTCAAGTTTATGCGCCTGCTGGATTATATATTCAGTCAAGGCCACGTAAAGTGCGCCTAGAGGGAAAGATGATGATGATCAAAGTTATAGTTACAGTTTAACTTCAATGTAAATGTGTTTATTTAAAAAACTACCTTTGCGTATAGAAAAGCGAGCTGTTACAGCAAAGAGATGGGCCACGGCTGATGTAAGTCAGTAAATATTAAGTTGATATTGAGAAAAAGAAAAGAAAAAATGTCTTTTTCTGCTGTATTTTGTTATATGAACGCGGAAAAGAGACAATTTATTTATAATAAATCAAACTGAGAGAATAAAATGAATATAAATTGGTATAAACGTATACCAGGTTTCTGGGGTTGTTTTGTTTTAAAGACAATTTACCAGAAAACAGACATTTAGAAGAGCATAATTACAATCCTATATGATATCAAAAACAGGATAAATGCTGACTGTCACTGCAGACAGACGCTACTTGTCACTCTAGATGAATACAATGAAAGGCACAAAGTCTGGTGCTTCAGCTCTCAGACAGCACAGTGTTAACAGATTACTAAAATAAACGTGATGATTCAATGCACTCCAGCCCTCTCTGTGCTCTGATTAAAAAGCAGCTCTTGTCCTTAACCCGTGCCCCGTGCCTCATACAATTAGCAAGAGAAGTGTGTGTCTTTAAATGAATCGTGCCAAAGTGCAAAAAAAGACAAAAGAACGCGACTTTTAAAAAAAACAGGCATGTTTGCGAGGAACAACAACAGCAGAAACGGACCCTCGCCACCCTTTCTACTTCTGTCGTCACTCAAGCCAGACGCCGACATTAATCTACAGCTGCCTTCCTCACGCTTAAAACAAGCTGACACACAGAAACAGAATGCAGGGGCTGAAACTGACAGTTTCTCATGTGACTCTCTACTTTTGTTTTCTTTTTTTACCTTTTCCAGCAGCATATTTTGTTCTGATTCTTTATCTCACATCCAATCAGATGGGTGGTACCTGTCAGTCAACATTGCTTGCATCAAACGGCCTCATTAATCAAAAATTTAAATGAACTGGTTTGACGTCAGCTGAATTTTTTTTTGTGTGTTGTTGCTCTTTTCAAGCCTGTATTTCTTCTGTGTTTAACAGCACAGCTCTCTGAGATCTGGATATCCAGGTTACACAATGTCTGCCGGAGGGCCCCTTCATCCACTCCATGGTCTGACAGCGCGACAGCCTCATGCTAGCTCTTCCTCATGCTAGCTCTTCCTCATGCTAGCTCTTCCTCATGCTAGCTCTTCCTCATTGTACTAATATGGGTTTTGTCCATTAACTCAGAGCATCTCACCTGGATTTCTGTGAGTTATTAACATAACTCGGAGGACGAGATAACATTTTATTTTCATTAGAAGAGCACAGAGCAGTTAATTTATATGTGGACATTATGTCCACAGTCTCACTTATGCAGGTTGTTGTCTTATCGTAACAAGTACTGCTGAGTTCACACTGCAACACATTAACTTAGAGATTTTAAAAGACTGAGAGAGATAATGCGCTCGAATGATAACAAAAGTGAGAAGGGTACGCCATTCCCCTTCTCAAAATATTCATCGGATCTACTCGTGGTCAATAATATTATACATTTAAGCCACTCGGAATGCCACAAAACACTTATCTTTTCACCAGCATAGCGGCATTTGAAGAATTTAAATCATGCATGAAATTAAGTGGCATCCCACATGTACTGCTGCCGAGCCCTGCAGTGTCACCTTCCTGCTGTGTGTTTTTTACGACAGCTTCTTTCTTTACGAATTCCACACGCCTCCTTCAATATTAAAATGCTTGGAGCAAGACACTTTTACTGGCTCTGCTAGCATTGCTTGTGTCAAACCCTTGCAGCTCCTACCTAAATGCGTACCCGCAAACAGTTCATACTCTGCACTGAAGCTTTTGGATGATTGAAAGCTGAGTGACTGCATTTGTAAAATGTGGCTGCACAAAAAAGCAAAGGTTTTTGCATGTATGTGTTGTCACAGAGGAAACCATCAGAGGCAGATGGATAGACATATCATTTAGGCTGCAAGGGCAACTCAAGTCCCAAAAAAGCAATACAATACAAACATCGGTGACTTCACTCAACGGCTTTTTTCAACTGAGAGCAATCAGGTCAGAGGTCAGGAGAACTGTCAGGAATTTAAATTAGATTTTTTTTGGTTGACAGTCACTGCATTAAAAGGCAAGTACACTCTGAAAAACCAAAAGAGTTGTTTTGTCAAATGTTTGGTTGTGGTCACTCATCAGTGATTTTTAGAAATGGACTTTTAAGCACTACATCTGCACTATGTGCCAAAAGCCTTTGTTCATCTGCATTCACACGTATGAACTTGAGTGACATCCCGTTCTTAGACACTGATGTTGGAGTGAAGGCCAGGCTCACAGTCTCCGCTCTAATCCATCCCAAAGGTGTTCTGTCAGGCTGAGGTCAGGACTCTGTGCAGGCCAGTCAAGTTCTTCCACACCAAACTCACTCATCCAGGTCTTTATGGAGCTGCTGTGTGCACTGGTGTGCAGTCATGCTGGAACAGGAAGGGGACATCCCCAAACTGTTCCCACAAAGGTGGGAGCATCAAATTGTCTCAAATGTCTTTGTATGCTGAAGGATTCAGAGTTCCTTTCACTGGAACTAAGAGACCGAGCCCAACTCCTGAAAAACACCCCCACACCATAATTTACACCTAACTTAATGCAGTCAGACACCGTTCTCCTGGCAACTGCCAAACCCAGACTCATCTGTCGGATTGCCAGATGGAGAAGCGTGATTCGTCACTGCAGAGAACACGTCTCCACTGCTGTAGAGTCTGCTGGTGCTGTGCTTTACACCAGTGCATCCGACTCTTTGCCCTGTGCTCGGTGATCTAAGGCTTGGATGCCGCTGCTCGGCCATAGACACCCATCCCATGAATCTCTCTGTGCGCTCTTCTTCAGCTAATCTGAAGGCCACATGAAGTGCGGAGGTCTGCAGCGACTGACTGCAGAACGTTGGTGACCTCCGTGCGTTATGTTTGCTAGGTGCTAGGTGCTTGATTTTTAATCACCTGCGGCCATGGAAGTGACTGGAACACCTGAATTCAGTGATTATGATGGGCGAGTGAATCCTTTTGGCAATATAATGTACAAATGCCATGTTCATCACCTGTGTTTTTCTGCAGTCATCTCCTGAACCAGCTGCTTGTCTCCCTCCTTTAAAGGATCTTCAGCTCTTCTGGAAACAGAATCCTTCTGGATTCAAGAAAGGCTCCTCATTACGAACCCCCCCCCTCTTCTAAGCCCCCTTAATTAGTTTTCATTGTGAAAAGGCTGAAAAGCATTTCAGAGCTGATGAGCATAAACGAATGCACCAAGGGTTCACAGTGACTTTATACACTGCTGAGGCCATTTTGGAGACTTTCGTTTGTTCGAGAGGTCATTTTAAAAGGATAAAATTGCCATCTACAGGTCACTTTACGAGGGGACTTTAGACAAACAGGAAGGTTTGTTTGTCTCTTTGAGATTGAAGTCCGTTTTATATTTCTCATGAGTCCTTCTGGGCGGTGAAGGTATGAAACATAGACACCAGTTTGTTTGTCTGTTAGAGCTCAGATGTTAGATCTCGGCACGAGTCTTTAGTTCATGCTGTATGCATGACACAATAAATAACTATCACCCCAAAAGTGGAAATAAAGAAGACCTGCTCTGCCTCCTGAACCACAGCCTCACGCAGCTCCTCACTTCAGCCACTGTCTGGAACGATCTCTTTTAGCTCCTCCCCCTTTAAGACCACCTACTCCTAAATGACTGCCCCTCACAAACACAAGGTTTTGGGCAGTAGGTGGGTGGGGCTTCTGCGCTCACAGCTAGCTGAAATGACCATATTAGGGATATGCCTGTCGCTGACATCACTTAGAACCAATAGGGGAAAAAAAACTTTGATAAATAGAACATTTAGAGCAGAATGCGTTTTTTTGGCTAATGGGAATCCCTGACCTCCTTATTTGAAAATGGCCATCCACCACTGTAACAGTCTGACAGAGGTTGAGTATAAAATAAATGAAAACAAAGACAAGTCAATGAAAACAAGGTTATTTTATTTTATTGTTTGACATTTCGTACAACACTGACGGGCATCATTAAACCGCTGAGGCCAAAAAGAAAGACAGAACATACAGAAAAAAACACAGCTTGATCCAAAGAAATAAGTCCCACTGAATTAATCCAAAAGAATTTCACTGTAATCGAAGAATAAAACACGTCTTAGCAGAAAAGTGCAAAAGCCGTGAATAAGCACGGAGGGAAAACGCAGCATGTTGATTTGGTTGCTTTTATTTAATCAAATAAGAAAAAAAATACCAGGATAAAAAGAATTCAGCCAGAGGATGAACTCTAATACAATCACAGTGTTTTTTTCCTGCAGCGCCTGCACATCAGTCACCCGTTTCATCTTTCAGCTGTCAAATCAAAGCTCTAACATGTGCCCATGTAACGCTCACAGTCCACACATCCACGTTCATCCCAGACGGGCGTCAGTATCTGCAGAAGGAGGAGTCCTTATTTTACAGACACATCAGATCATCTTTGAAACCCAAAAAGATGCAAAATTTACAGTACAAGTAAAGCAGGACGAGAAGATCATTCTTTTGGGTCACGTGATGGCAGATTTTTAAAGAATTCTTTATTTGCAATATTCAAACAGTCCGAATAAACTACATGTCGGTGCAGCATGTGCAGTACAGTATAGAGTACACATCCAGAGTGCGGCCTCCTTTCCCAGCAGAGGAACTATACATCGATAGCGTCTGTGTTTGGGGGAAAATGCATTAGTAACACAGGAGACTTCCTGTCCAGCTGCTATCTTTGTCTCTGCTGTGAATCTGAACGTCTTCACCCCACACCCTTATAACACATGCTCTTATTGCACACACAGCAAACAGTGTTGATTGCACAGCAGCAATTATACAAATAAGCATTACATTTATTAGGAACAAAGCTCGGAGTTACTCCTTTTAAGCCTAAAATCTCTTCCTGTTTCCATTCCTTGCAGCTCTTCTTTCCTCCGCTGCTGTTTTCCATCTAATATCAGAAGGCTTTATCCTCTTGTATTGTACTTATTGGTCTTGTCTGCATGTCAGAACCATAACAAATGAGTCCCGTGTGAAACACAGTTACTTTAATCACAGTCCTGCAGCACTGAAGCGAAGCATGCCAGGCTGGATTCATGCAGGCTGACAGGAAATTAACAGGAAACACAAGAGCAGCGCATCGGCACTCCATATTACATGTTATAGACATGTATGTGAAGTGAAACATGCATTATTAAAGCCTCCGGCAAACCCGCTTTGTCCATACTTTTAATTTCACTTTGAATCTGACTCTGTAAACACGGGGCGTTAATTAGTGGTGGGTATTAACCCGGCCGCTCACACCCTTTTCTAATCTCATTTAAATCTAATCTCATTTTAGAACATAATTAATCAGATCTTACAGTGAGGACATTAACTAGACCTGCGTGTCAGACAGCTTTCAAAGTCTCAAAGACTACAAATTACAGCGGATTTCTGAGGATTTAGGAGGCTGATGTAAGTGAGATGCAACAGAGCAGCGGTGGTGGTGAAAGCACAACTGATGTGTTTTCCTGTCATTCACACAGGAGTTTTTCCCTCTTTCTCCGCCTCATTTCGCTGGTTTTTGAGCAAATTTCTTACCCGAATGTGATGATAGAAAAGATCTTTTTTACATCCTGGCTTCTGTAAGGAAAACTAAGCACTAGTTTGATTTTGGAGTTCCTTATTAGTGAACATTTAATCGGCTACAATCGTTTGCTCCCTTTCCGCAGCTCTCCCCGCTGTGGGGTAGCCATGCTTTTATAATTTTTTTTTTAAATATTTCACACAAAGGGCCTAAATCTGACAGGCCAATGGACACAAATGGCCTTTTCTCAGACCAAGCAAGGCCATATCTACACCTGTCATGTAATGCTTCACCATATTTGGCACTGGGCCAGAATTAATATTAATTTCTTCCTAAATTTCTACTCCAATTTCTGCAGTTTCCCTTTGAGGTTAAAAAAAAAATACCCCACAGCATTATGAGGTTGGTATTTTGTGACACCTTATATCAAGTTTCTCATCTTGAAACTCTGAAGCTTGGACTTTTGATGAGTCCCAGGAGGATGTCTGGGGGAAACCAGCAGAAAACCTCAAACTGAATGACCATATAGCTCATATGTTGGAGCGCCACTCAAGTTAGTCCCCCTTACTAGAAGCAGGTTTAGGAAACGATCGGGGTTGAAATCAATTTGTAATTTTTGCCTAAAAACATGTCACAGCAGAGTTCCAGCCCCATTAATCCGCCCCTAATATTGGCTCTATATTACACCCCCCTGACTTCATGTTAACTTATATAATTACTTCAGCCACTAGAAGGCGCTGTCATGGTCAATCTTAAATATAAGTGATGTTGTAATGTCACGAAAACAAACTAGGAGAGGACAATCTCATAAGAAAACACAGCTAACACTGACGACCTTCAATTAAAACTGGCAGGAAGGAAAGTTTCCTAAAAAGGATTCCCTGGTGCACCTTCTTGTGGTCAGTGGTGGTACTGCATCAAGCGCTTCCCCGAGCTGCCATCTTGACGGCCATGTTGGAGACTTTTGAAATGCATCTTTGGCTGTTTTTGCATGAAATGGACCCTCAAGTATGAATCGGACACGGGTAAATATTCGCGACGGCTGATATTCAGTCGCTCTCTTGGCATTCACCGCGTGCCTTAATTGTATGGACATTTAAATCAAGGTCCGCTGTGAACACGAGGAGAGACGACCCACGTTTCCCTCTGCTCTTTGTCCTCATCTCACTCTCTGCAGCAGGAGTTTGCACAGTTTCCCATCCATTTCTGGCTTCTTGTGTTTCCACTTTGAGCACTTTTCCCCAGCACTGCTCTGTCCTACTTCACCCTGCTAGAGCTTTCTCTTTCCAGCTTAACTAAATCACTTCCTCTTTATTCCTCTCCTTATCTGTCTCAGTAGTTTTTCTGCAACACCAGCACTCCAGAAAATAAAATTGCTGCCAAGTTATCACATGCTGAGGGGGGGAGGGGGAGGGGGGGGGGGGCTCCTCTTCAATGTATGCATAAAAACAGATAA
>VUQK01044255.1:5745-15881 GCA_015106715.1 Bujurquina vittata
TGTTATATTACGGTGTGCGTGTGTATAGACAACACACACACACACACACACACCACACACACACACACACACACAGAGCTGACATCTGAAGGAGGGCATAGTGTAAGCTGAGGGAGATGCAAAGTAGGCAAACATAAGCTGATGATGGAGTGAAAGGGAATCGAAAGAGAGATGTCTGGAAAGAGAAGAGGGAAGGCTATGCCAAGCCAAATATGGGGTCCACAAAGAGTCTTTTGTTTTGCTTTTTAGCATGCACATAGTGTTGTGAAGTGTGGCGAGAAGAAGGGCAGCAGTAGCTAATGTCTAAGATCTGTTTCACAGGGTGTTACATCACCTGCATAGCCGTATCAAAGAAAAGTGACATTCAGGATGTGTTTGTCTGCTGTTCAGAAAATTTAACTTGAATAACACAAACCTAAGACCTAAAAACTATAGAGCTGAGAAAACTGAATTTGCTTGTGTGTTTGGCTTAGCTACATTGTGTTGGTGTGGCTTAAAGAATAGACTGTGGCTCAAAACATTAACTGCTTGGCAACTGCAGGCAGTGATTGTTAAACGTAATATGGGCTCTTGTGGAGGTATATAGCATGGCCATATTCAGGAGCATAAAAATAATTACTAATAAATGCACCCTTGCTCACTTCAGCACACAGAAGGGGTTTGATGCTCCAGAGTGACTTTGCCTCGTAGAATCAGCAGCCAATAGTGGCAAATGTGAGCTAGCAGCACAAACTTATCAACATCACAATGTAACACACTTCATTGCCATATGCAGCCACAATGACCCTCTTTTAAAGTGTGTTTGCCTAAAGAATGAAATAGATTTGAAGGCTGGTGAGGTCACATGGTGTAATGTGGGTTGAACATGACTCCACACCTTTTCCTGAACCTACTTTTTAATGCTAAACAGTGCATGAAAGGTACTTTCCAGTGACACTGTTTTTCTTTCCATGAGTAACTGATTGGGTATGTTGAACTACACAGAATAATCTGTATGGGCATGCCATAGAACTTTCTCTATTTTTAGTTAGCTTCCCAGTTCAACAGATCTGTTGTTATTACATTCAAACACCTAAGGCTAAATCAAAAATTCGCTTGTCTTCAGATTTATGTATAAATAAAAATTCTTTGGCCAAACTGCCGAGTATCAGCATATCACTTTTGTTATGTAATGTTCAGCGGTTGGTGTTACAAAAAAGCATTGTGATCCAAGAGTGAGGCTCAAGTGGTACTTCGTTACTGTACGCAGCTTTTAAATGATTCAATGGGTCTGCATAACAAAGAAGGAGACTTGAATATGAACTCAGAGCTGTAATGTTGTCTAACACCTGCAGCTGGCTTCATCCTGCCAGAAACCATTTATTCAACAAAAGGTTCAATAGACCTTACTGCAGCACTGCCAGCAGTCATGCCAATTCTCAAAGACCTTAGGAATAGGAGGGACAGTGTTGCATGCCTTTTCACTATCATCAGGCTCTGCCTGTAACAGATGTAGTTTGTTAAACAGCTTGAGCTCTAGGTTTGTTTTCATCACCTGATTTTGTTGCTCAGGAAAATTGCCATTTATAGAAGAAAATGTAGAGTGAGAAAAAAAAACTAGCGGGTGGCGATCAAAGTGGAAAGCAGCTACTCAGATCTTTGTTGGTGGGGATTATATAGTGGCCTTGTTGTCTCCTTTTATTCAGACCAGGTATGTGTTTTGTTGAATGCATGATTATGTTTCTTTTATTCTCCGTACTTGATTTCATTTCAATCTCACATGAATGCTTTTGCATCTCAAAATTTTGTTCTGCTTTTTGGTCTGTCCAAGCACAATTTGATGCTTTTCTTGGCTAAGTATTAATTAGCCAATATGCTACATTGATGGATGGGTTGGAGGAGGTGTGTGGGGAAGGGGGGGGGGGGTGTATTGCTGTACTAAAAGACCTGATCATTTCAAATAGAAAAGTTTTTTTTCTTCATCTGAATTTAGGGGTATGCAAAACAAAGAAGACATCTTATTTGGGATTTTCTTCCACATGTTGCTAAAACACAGTTAATTTGCTGTTTAATATTTGTTTTTGTTGTTTTGTAGGTGTGTGATTCTGACACCATGCTGGACCCAGCATCATCAGTGGAGATGGTGAAGGTTTTGGAGGAAGACCCTATGGTAGGAGGAGTTGGAGGAGATGTACAGGTAGACTGTCAAAACGTTCTTGCTGCAAGCAGCAAATTTAGTCAGATTTGACTTAACATTAAACATGAACATTTTACATATTGTGTTTTAAACTTCCTAATTTTTCTCTTTGCTTTTCAACCTTCCCATAGATCTTAAATAAATATGAGTCGTGGATCTCCTTCCTGAGCAGTGTTCGGTACTGGATGGCCTTCAACATTGAGCGGGCTTGCCAGTCTTATTTCGGCTGCGTTCAATGCATTAGCGGGCCTTTGGGAATGTACCGGAACTCCCTCCTGCACGAGTTCCTTGAGGACTGGTACAATCAGACCTTCATGGGATCTCACTGCAGTTTTGGGGATGACCGTCATCTCACGAACAGAGTTCTCAGCCTCGGGTATGCAACCAAATACACTGCACGGTCAAAGTGCCTGACAGAGACACCAATCACATATCTGCGGTGGCTCAATCAGCAGACTAGATGGAGTAAGTCATATTTCAGAGAATGGCTCTACAACTCCATGTGGTTCCACAAACACCATCTATGGATGACTTATGAGGCTGTGATCACTGGCTTCTTCCCATTTTTCCTCATCGCCACTGCGATCCAACTCTTCTACCAAGGAAGGCTCTGGAATATTCTCTTGTTTCTACTCATTGTGCAAGCAGTGGCACTAATAAAGTCATCATTTGCTAGCTGCCTCAGAGGTAACATTGTCATGGTGTTCATGTCATTCTATTCTGTACTGTATATGTCAAGCCTGTTGCCAGCCAAAATGTTTGCAATAGCAACAATCAACAAGTCCGGATGGGGGACCTCTGGGAGGAAGACAATAGTGGTGAACTTCCTCGGTCTGATTCCAATATCCGTATGGTTCACCATCCTATTCATTGGGATTATATACACAGTAATACAACAGACTAGAAGACCCTTCCCTGAAACAGAAAAGATTGTTCTGGTAATAGGGGCAGTGGTCTATGCAAGTTACTGGGTCATACTATTGACATTGTATACAGTGCTCATAAGTAAATGTGGGAAACGGAAGAAGGAAGCACACTATGATATGGTGCTGGACGTGTGACTTCCAGACTGCAGTCACCATTTACCATTGAAACCTTGGGTTGCTTTCACACACCATCTTGTTGCTATGGAAATGTTTCTTAGTTACAGAGCAGCTCTGGAGGCAAAGTGAGATCAACTAAAATGGACAAAAAAACCCCAGAGTTTATCAAACTTGAAAGGCAAAACCATCTAAACACCAGCGGCTGTGACCATGGCATCCACGATCCTGGTACATCCTCATGTTAGCCATTTGACTTTAAAAAAGTTTCACTGAAGATCAACTAGTTTAGGCTAATTAGCTAATTTGGATAGCTCAGAATGGCAAGATTACGTATATTGATTTGGCAGCAAGAGCGCTAGGTTTATAATATTAGCTACCTCTTACCCTTGTCATTTTCGCTGGGCTTCATCTAATATTAGCAACTAAGCCAATGAAACTGGATTTTTAGCTGGGATTTTTGTGGATTTTGAACTGGGATTTAACTTGTCCAGTAAGAATATTTTACCTCCAGAGCACAGTCTCTCCAGTAAATGTTTTATTTTTTTTTAACCCAAACTAAAGAACAATCTTCATGCCGCCCCACCAAATGAAAGCCTAAAGAGAGCCAGTTTGTCTCCACTGTCAAAGGACTGAACAGCATCGAGAAAAATTTTACGTCAGTAGTGACACAGAGGCTTTCACCGGGCTATATAATTAGTGTAAGTATAGCACATACACATGATCTAAATAGGTATGATGTTCTATTTTACCACTGAAAAATTCACAAATCCTTCTTCTTTTGCTTTCATTTGATATTTTATTGCCACGTGTTGAAGTTAAGTGTACCTTTTCAGTGTTTCAATCTGTTTTGGAAAGCCCTACAGTATCCATTTATGAAGCCGGAAGGGGCGTAGAAAGGGCTTTAAAGCTGCTTTCTTTCTTTTGTTGCTCTCATGTCATACGGGAAAAACAAACAAACTTCCTTGTGCTCTTCACCTGTTAAGCTTTAAGGCGGCATATACCACATCTGGAATCGGCGAGAGAATCAGATAACCAGACTACTTTGCTTAGTATTCCAACTATGAGAAAGCAATTGGTTGGAAAAGGATACGATTGGAATGTAACTAATGGACCACCTGTTTCATGTATGTTTAATGTGAAAACATATCATATCATCACCCAGTGTTGGAGTATATTTATTGTTATTCCCATATGACATGACTGCAGTATTTTTCGTTTACAAAGTGAAACTGATCGCTGACTGGCAGATCTAATCTCTGCCCGGTCAGGTGACCAGGTGAACATATGACCACAAGAGAGAGAGACGATGAATCATTGCTGCTGTAACTGTTTTACAGAAACAGTAACTTTTTCCTTCTTTTTAAAAAGGTTTTTTATAGGGTTTTTTTTATAGGTGTATGTTGCAAAAGTGGTTTAAACACTATTATTGTTGAGGTATGTCTTTCTACCGGTATGAATTTTAACCACCAAGCAGGCAAGGTGGAAAAAGTCCAGTCCAAAGATTTTGTGATTTCTGCCTTCCTAATGCCCTTTCTCTCTCCAGTTCTTCGTGTACTTATTAAGGATAATGTGGCTACATCTCTATGCTGCCTTGCATTGCGCTGACTTGCAGGGGGAAAAAGTGAATGTGAGAAGATGCTAGTGTCCCCTGGGAATAGCACTACCTTATAATAGGAATGTGAATAAGGGCAGTTGATAGAAGGAAGCAATATTTTGGAATGAAACAAGTCCACGGTTTGCTACAGACCAGGAGCAGACATGAATTTACAGTTATGTGAAAAAGTAAGCATGTCAGATCTTTTTTTTTTTCTTGTACAAGCAAACACTTGATCCTCTTTGAAACAGCAGCTATAAAAAATAGCGTTTTTGCATAATTGTTCGCTATTCTTGACTTTAACTAGCTGATTTTCCATAGAAAATTCCTTTATATTGTTTAGGGTTGTCTTGTATGTACTTCATAGTTCAAATCCCACTGGCATACAAATCAATGCTTTGATTAAGGTTAAATAGGCCTCTATTTCTTCTTTTTGAGCCATTTCTGTGCTAGATTTCTCAGTCTGCTTGGGATCATTATCCTATTGAGATGTCCACTTCTGGTCTACCTTCCGCTTTCAGACAGATGGAATATCATTTTAATAAGTAGATAGTTGAATCGATGACTGTAAGCTGTCTAGTCCACGAGACAGCGAAACAGCTGCAGACACAGCTGGCACGAGGTTCTCCGAAAAGAAACAAACCAACTTGAAAAGCTGTCTTTCTTTGTGCAGCACAGGTCTGTAATTACTGTGACTGTCTGTCTAGAGGACACCCCCCCCCCCAATTGCCCGGCCTTCTCTATATGTTTAATTGCAAGTTGGATTTTAAGTCTATTGTTCTTTATGTACAGCAAAAGGGGTTTCTAGTACACCTGCCACGCAGATCAAATCACTTCCTGTCTGCATATAAGCATACTTTAACATCAAGCAACTGCATGAGTGCTGCCAGGTGTCGTACAAATATGTTTTAGCATCAGTGTCTCGACACACCTCCTTGGCACGTTGTGTCTCTGACAGCAGTAGTTTTGTCAAAATGGCAAAGAGATTAAAGGCTTGCTTGGTCAAACATGTAGGAAAGGCAACAATTTTCATGGGATGTACTTTTTTTTGACTGTTATTCATATGCACTTTTACGTCTCTCTCGTCATTCTGCGTGATGCTTGACATAATGAAGATTAAATACCTCAGTGGTTCTCTTTGCATTGCATCAAGGTGTCAGAGTGCTCTCTAAAGACGGGTGCATTCTGATGGTTTCAAGTAATTTATGACCTGTTTGTGATATTAAATATAAAGGTGTCCCTTTTTTGACACACACTACCGTATTGAGTCAAAGCTGGATTTCTATGCCGTGCCAGCCCTTTGCTGTAGCCGTTTACTTATTTTACTATGCATTTCAATGCAGTTTTATATATAGACATTTCCATTCTATTTTTCCTTAGCTACCAAAGATTCTTTATTTTCATTCATGTTTTTGTAAGAAAAAAAAATGGTAAATGTATTTGTGTGCTTTCAACTGTTCTGACAATGACTTGTATATCTGACCAAATAATGTGAAATTTTGAGCTGGGGGGAGGTTCTGCAATAGCAAAAATTAAAAAAAAAAATTTGTATGCAATTTGTAGGGATAAGTTATTGATTTCAAGAAAAGTGGTGAACCTTTATATTTGTTACTTTGTACTTAGATAGAAAACAAAAATATTTATTGAAAGCTGTTCTGTGGTTTGTAGGATTTTGTACTTAGATGTTTTCTGGTATCCATGTAAAACGCCTAGGGCCCCATATGTCCACACAGCAAATACAATAAATACATCCAGACAACGTTTTGATTAACACAGATCATATGCATTTAAACAATATGCAATAATGGCTTCTCTACAATAAGCAATAAAATAAAGCAGATGGAAAACTTTCATCCAAAACCATTTGCCCCCAAAAACCATTTGTATATTTTAGGGTTGTGAAGTGCCTTACAGAACAATGATGAATGAAAAAACCAAGTGGCATTTTTATACAGTTTTAAGGTTTGGATTTATTTTTCGATGTGTATTGAATGAGTTGAACCACAAGATTGTTTTCCTGTCAATTTAGTCATGGGCAGTGTTATCATAAAGCACTTTTGTGTTGTGCCAAATAAAAACAACTATTCTTTTCATTTGCTGTCAAGACTTTTTTTATTATTCACCTGCGTTTTAGAACAGAGAAGGAGTTGCTTTTTTAAAAATACACGGGAAAAAAAGGGCCTGTATCCAGAAAGATCTGGAACGCTCCAGAATGATCCGTATCCATAATGTTTCAGGAGGGAATAGAGGAAGAGCTATGTAACGGATGTTCATTCAGAGTTTGGATTTTTCAGGGTCCAATCTTGTCCGTTTACGGAGAAATCTCCAAAATGTAGCCGTCAAAGATCCAGTGCACATTCTTTGGGATATTGTCCGTATCTGTGATGAATATAGAGGTATCGTACCTCGTATAGTATTGTGGTTTAGGGCTTTGTGATACTTTCCTTAAGATATTGCTCTGTCACGATAACAGTAAACCAGCACAAGCTAACAGCACATAGTGCAACCACAGAGCGGCAACTGTTGCTACAGCAGGTTCTCTTTGAGTATGCATGGAGAAAACTCACATGAGCTGCACTTTTAAGACCAAAAAGTCAGCCAGTAGCTACAAAGCTACTGAGTTATGTTCCCTTAAAAAAATAAGAAATCACTTAATGTTCTCAAATTGCTTTGTCTTCTTTTTTTTTAACTCATGTCTGTTTTTGTCAGCTTCTGCCAGTTTTATTAGAAGGTTTGGATCATTTTTAAGTAGAAATGCATTCATTCATCTGCCACAAACTTCCAAATGAAGTCATTTCCCTGTGTGAGAGGTATAGGACTGGCATTGCCGTGTAAAGCACTTAAATGAAAAAGTCACAGATTTCCTGTAAGATTATCAAGACTACCAAAAAAGGAAAAATGTAAAGATTTTAAAAACTTGGTAGTTAATAATGCACGATGACAGAACTGTTCTTTGTTCTTATCCACTTCACAGACAAATAGCATTAGCACGCATTGTTTTGATCATTGGCCTGACAGACTATCAATCAGTATCTATAAAAACATTTAAATGTGTGATATTAGTGAGTGCAGCAGGAATGAAATGTCCAGAAGAAGTAAAACAGTGCGTGCGTATAATGACATTCTCAGCCTTAGTGTGGATTTAGTTTTTCAGCTGTTTTATTTAGTTATCTCGAACTTGAGTCAATGTTAGCGCAGCATTTTATGCGTTCAGATTCATGTACTTTGTTTTTATTCAAATGCAATAAAGATTTTGCTGCTAAATGTATGAAGCACTCTGCTGCTAAATACCTTCCAAGTGTGTGTAAAGCATATAGACTAAAGGTGAGTCAGCCTATTACTTTTGGCAGATTTCTGAAAATGGCCAATACAAGGACACAATCCAGCTTTGGATCCAGCTCCACTGGGAGGAAACTTGATTGCCTTTGTGTTATGTCTAACAAAAACAAAACAAAATGAATGGACTTCAACAACAAAAAACAAACACACAAAATCCATGTGTAAACATGTCGTGATTTGGCTGATTTACGTGTAAATGTTTCTGTGCCAAGTTGAATCAGGTGAATCATGAAGTCCTTTTGTCTGAGGATAGCCAGGAAAGAAAAAAACACATATTATGTGGACACTCAGCCACACCGAGTGTGTCATGTTACTGGTGATGTAATTGTCTCTCTTTAAACATGTGCCTTTATTTGCTGTCAGATGTCCACTACTGGTTCTCTTCTGGCTCCAGCAATGGAAACTTCACAAGATGCCAGTTCTTGTGGTTTTAGAAGGTCAGTTGTCCACCTCCCCACCACCACCACCACCAATAATATAAATATTCTATTGTTGATATTTTCCTTAAGTAGAATCTTTCATTAAAGGTGTTATAATTCTAACAACATTCTGTGTGAAGACACCAAAACCAACAATGTATTGATCACACTATACGGTTTTGTCAGTGCAGTCAAACTGTTAACGCTACTATTTCAAATCAATGAACAACAATGTCTTAGGTAGCATGTTCCCACGTGACCATGAGCGTACAGTGGAGAGTGTTCATATTCGTAAACACTGCTCAATAAATAAATAACTCTTTTTAATCAGTGTGTAGCATCAAATCACTTAAACTTCTGGGATATTGATCTGGTTAATTAAGTTACAGAGGGGGTCGTTATTCAGTTTCAGCTGCTTTGGCGTTAACGAAATTAACAATGAGACAACCTCTAGAACAGGAATGGTTTTACAGGTGAAGGTCACTGACATTTCGTCCTCTTTTCTGACAGTTTTTTTGTACAGGTAGTCCAACTCCTCCAGGATGGCACATCAATACGGGCAATTGCCAGAAGGTTTGCTGTGTCTCCCAGCACAGTCTCAGGAGCATAGAGGAGATTCCAGGAGACAGGCAGTTACTCTCAGAGAGCTGGACAGGGCTGAAGAAGATCCTTATAATACATGAGCAGGACCGGTATCTCCTTTGTATCTCCTTTGTGCAAGGAGGAACAGGACGGGCACTGCCTGAGCTACAAAACGACCTCCAGTCGTCCACTGGTCTGAATGTCTCTGACCAAACAGAAACAGACTTCATGTACAGACAGACGTCATGGAAATGACACTTGCTATAGAATACCAGAATTGATACCACTGACTGACCCCCGCACTCGTTCTGTCCATTCCTATTGAGATCTGATGTGTTTTGAAAACGTTCCTTTAGTTTTTTCAGCAGTGTAGTTTCGGTTATAGATTCATGTGACAAAGAAAGTTGCCATAGGACTCTGTGCACCCCATGGTTCAATAGCTTGCAGAAAGTAATTTTCTGTGTGACTTTTTCAGTCTCTTATTGTTGCGGAGGGATTTTGGCCCACTCTTCCTTACAACATTCACTGAGGTTTACAGACATTTGCTTATGTTCTGTTAAGGTCCCGTCACAACATTTTATCAAGTCAAGGTCTGGACTTTGACCAGACCATTGCAACAACTTGATTCTTTTCTTTTAATCAGCCATTCTGTTGCAGATTGCTGCTGTGCTTGGAGTCACTGTCCTGTTGCATGACCCAGTTTCATCCAAGTTTTAGCTGTTGGACAGATGGCCTCACACTTGACTCTAAAATACTTTGGCATACAAAGGAGTTCATATGACTCAATGACTGTAAGGCGCTCAGGTCCTGTGCCTGTAAAACAAGCCCAAATCATCACCCCCCCCAGCACTGTTCTTGGCAGTTGGCACCAGGTGGTTATGCTGTGTTTGGTTTTTGCCAAACATGACACTGTGTATTATGGCCAGATATTCCCACTTTGGTCTCATCTGTCCAAAGGACATTGTTCCAGAAGTCTTGTGGTA
>VUQK01044257.1:11723-23106 GCA_015106715.1 Bujurquina vittata
ATTTTTTTTTTTTTTGTATTTTATCTTCCTTTCCTTCCTTTTTCTTTATTTCTACTTTTGTAATTTTGCAATATGGGAAAACTTTATTAACTTTACTAACTTTAGTAAAGAAATTAAAAAAAGAGAGACAAGGCTCGGTTCTGGTTTGATGGAAGGGTTATTGTTCAGAGTATAAAATAAACTTTTAATCTTGAGTTTTAAGACAGGAAGTCCTATTACGGTATTGGAGGTATGAATCCTGATTTAAGATAAGTGTCCAAATGCTCTAAAAATCTTAAGTATACCAGGATAGGAGATGAATTTTCCGCATACTGCCATACTAGTGCATATCTGGAATGTTTATTGCAGCTTTTTAATGGAATACAAAATTAATATTTTCAGCTTCTATGAGTGCTACATGAAGCATACTGACAGAAAATGCTCATTTATCATGTAGCATTTTGCTCCCATTTCCCATTGTGCTGCTTCTGATATTTCATTAACTTGTGTGGTTCAGCGCTCGTTTACACACAAACATGCAGTGGTCAAGTGAGGCCAACATGCTACTTATGGCAAAGGCCAAAAGACAGAGAACATTGCATCGACAGGAACTACAAGAAGTAATTTTTGTTCAACTCCGTATCAGATGGTTAATATTTAAGAGCAATTTTTGTTGAAAGCCTGTAGAGCCTCCATTTTATTTGTTTTGGTTTGTGGTTTGATGACAAAACCTTTTTTTATATTCTGTGTGCTCCTACCAGTAGAATAGAGCTGCTATAAATCTCCATAAAGGCCAAATTTCAATTTCTTTATTCTGCATGCCTGCCCTTGAACTATTTTTACACAGCCAAAGAAATGTCAACAAGTGGAGCATGTTCACTAAGAGACTTATGGCAAACCCTAACAATGTCATGTCAAAAATGCTTGTTAGGAGATACAGGCTAGTGCAGCAATGATCCTGCACTGAGCGAAACAACTACAGCCTGCTTTAGAGAGGCTACATAAGGCTCTCCCAATAGTGGTACAATTAAAAAAACTGCACTACATAGTTCCCAAAAGAAGAACTGACTAAAACAAAAGCTTTCTACCATGATTGTTCCAATGACAAACAGATTACAAACTGTGTCTGGCTTGATGAGATAGTGTCAGTAGGTAGCATACACTAAAAGGCAATGTTGAATAATCAGGATTTCCTAACATGAGAGAAGACTGGATTCCCAAAATAAGTTAGGCTGGGAGGGGGGGGGACGAAACTTCACCTGTAAAGGCCTTCCACCCCCCAGATCAGGTTCTAACACTGATTACTAAGGTTACCAAACAGCTAGGGCAGCATTTTCTCATTAGTGCCCATGTGCTCCTACAGGGTTAATACAGGAATTCTACAGTTCAATTTACTACCTTTTACTACCGGTACCCATTTTTACTACCTCTACAATATTTTTACTACCAGCACAGAATTGAGCACCAACCTTTTGGAGTAGGGGTGGATTCACAGCACTAAGCCAAATAAAATGATAGCCCATCTCTCACTGAAGACAAAACTTTATCCAACTTACTTTAAGGTGTAACTGTGATTTTGTCTTGACTAAGACCTCACGCACATTAATATTCCAAATGAATTTCAAGAAGACATAGGAAATTTGTTTTTTTAGAACAAAAACAAAAACGCAATGAAATTCAAGTTTCCCAAGCCTATGATTTATTTTCCAGTAGAATATTGGAATACTGGTTTGCTGCTGAGGTGTGACGGCAATACTTGTGTTCGTAGCTGAGGTTGTAGTTGCAGTGCTTTGTGTAGCACCAAAAAAAGAAATAGGGATCTGCTGCTGGTGAATGGTTGATGCTCGGTGTGATTTGATCACCTTCACACCATTCCAGGTCAAATTTACATTTTTTTTCTGCACACTTTACAAAACGCCTCTCAATCATTCCCCATGACGGACTTAACCCTTCTGGGGTCCGGGGTATATATGGCCATTTTTGACTACTTTTTTTTTTTTTAAAGCTTTACAGTTGACCTTAGAAGCTGTTTATCTTGCCTTGCTTGGTATAATTTTTTCAGCATCACCTCATGTGTGTGACTTGTATGCTGATTCTTTCATTTTGAAATGCTGTATTAACACATTGGACTTATAATCACATAAAAACCTAAAATCAGAGTAGAAAAAGTTAGATTTTTTTTTTTACTGTAAAAATCACAAACATGCTTAATAAATTCTTTTTACAACTTAAAATGCAAGTATAAGTTGTAAAGTTTCACAACTTGTGTAAAAATATAGTAGATAAAGTTATATACAACTATTCACATTAAAATACAGGAAAGGCCTCAGGCATTTTTCTGTACAACTATTTGCAGAGCAATCAGAACTCACATTAAGACGCTAAACAAATTATTTATGCCACCTAAAAAAACTGTTTCTGTCCTCCACAAGACCGAGGGGCCCATCACAGCCAAAACTTGCAAGTAATATTGTCTCTTTTGCCACCTTTACACCTGTTCCTCAGCAGCCAAATGCACCCAAATGCATTGTGTTACAGCATAATTTTCTGATTGGTTGACTTGGTGCATTTTTCCACCAAAAGGAAAGGAGTTGTCGGGAATTGTTTTGTTTTTATTAGCAAGCACCATTTATTTCTGCACAAAACGCGCATCGAAGGTGAGGACAATATACAGGAAAAAGCATGGCAAAGATTATTGGGCATAACTCTGGTTTTACGTGGCCTAGCAACGTAATTTAAAAACTGGTACGTCGTTTGAAATCTGCATGTTTTTTCATGGCAGCAGAAAATCAGACAGCGGAACCAATCAAGTCTATCAACATCAGCTCAGGTCCTGCTGAGGAGTTATATTTTTATACAGACTTTATAGCTAAATGAACTTAAACCAAAACGTTTACATCAATGGAAAAGTCAAAATATATTGAAGGGGTGATGAAAAACTTACTACCAAGTCAATTCTCTTACTACCTTTTACTAGCCGTAATTTGAGCTCATTTAATTTACTACCTTTTACTACCCCGCGGAAACCCTGTCCTATTATAGAAATTTCCTAACTTCCTGTTTATGGTGTCTTTCCCGAAAAGTTTGCTTTAAAAAAATAGGATACAATGCATACAAAATATTTCTCATTTTACCATCCAGGAAACAAAAAGGGAGCTGATATGGCTAAAGTATAAATGTGGGAGCATCTTATTGCTACACTGGAAGTAAGAGTATTACAAAAACTGAAGCAACAATGTGTATCCATGAATGTGCGTTTAAGCACTTCTTGATTTCCACCCTCACCTAATGAGTGTGCAACAACATTGTAGGTGGTGGTGTGAGCAGCTGTGTATAAGAGTAAAAGAGGGATACTCATGATAGAAAGAAATGCATAACTGAGAAATATAAAATGTGGGGGTGTGTGGTGAAGGCTCCTTCTGCTTGGCTGACCTACATAGGCAGCTTGCCTCTCACGTCTCACCACAGCTCATCTCTAACCAACACAGGCCCGCACACGCACAAAGACGCGCACACACACACCCTTCATCCATCACTCAGGAGGCTCTGTTCATTGATGCTTCGCCTTCTTTCCCTTTCTCCCTCTTTTCCGCCCCCGCCTCCCCTCTCTCTTCATCTCCCTGGGCATCTGTGTGTGGTTAGGTACAAGCAATATCGGTAAAAGAAAATGGGGGGGGGGACTGCTGTAGTGTCTTGACTGTGAAAGGGGATTAAAAAAAAATAATAAAAAAAAAGGTGGAAAACACAAACCTCTCTTTTTCCTTAAGTTAGATATTTTCATTTCCTTTGTCAATTTGTTTGAGTGTTAGAAAGATGATGCTGACCTGGTTCTGTGGCAGTGTGGGTTGGCTCTGAGCATCAGGTGCCTGGCCCTGGCCCTGACTGTCATTGCCCCCCACCGGAGAGCCACGCGTGGTGGCCGTCATGCTCGCCACAGGGCAGATCTTGGCAATCTTGGCCTCTTAGGGAGCGCTGGCCAGGAGGGAAATCACAGCCACCTCAGCTGTAGAGCAGAGGGAAGAGAGCCCGAACACACGAGAGAGGGACACAAGCACCTGGAGATCTGGGTGTGCTGCTGAGACCATTGCATAACCTAGAGCAGGGAAGAGGGGGCAAAGGTGAGAATTATCAGTTGACTGCTAAAGTTATACATATTTAATAGCAAAACAAGTTAGCAGACTGTTACACATGTAATGTAGAAATTACAATTTAAAAAAAACTAAACTGAGCTGTGTGTCAGTGAACCACTGGCTACCCAACAAAACCTCTCTTTTCAGTGACTGACTGCATGCACCCCTCTATCTTTTATTCAGAAACCAAGATTTGCCAAACAGGACACAAACTGGAGAGGCCAATCTCAGCCCATCCAACCTTAAAGTAATAACACTACCACTTACGTTTTGTGATTTTTGTCACAGCAGCCGCCCAAAAATGTAGACTACATTCTTTGAGGCAAAAAATAAATAGATAAATTGTATTTTAACATTTTTTTCTAAACCCGGGTACATATATACAAACTATGAGTGATACAAACCATAAGTAATCATCCAAAAGCCTGTTTTCATTTAAACCATGACACTCAGTTGCATCATACTAACAAAGCCCCCTTGACAGTCGCCAAGAAGTCGCAACCAAAAGATGCTGCCTGTCTGAATTCACAGCAGGAAAAATCATCATCTTAAAAGGAAGACATAAACATCAGATTGTACATGAAGGGGCAAGGAAAAACAGCTTTAGATTTATGTTTTAGTATTACCACATTAGTTATTTACTTATGAGCTTACAATACCTTAGTTCACACCTATTCTGTTTCTTATTCTTCATCCTTTTGGCAATCATTTTTGAAATAACAATACAACTGTGCCTGCCCAAAATAATTGCTGAGATCTGAGAACCGTCATGACATTGGTAAACGCTACGGTTCAATGGGGCAAGAACCCCAAGCAGCATATGGGTAGACAGTACAGCAGCCTGACCAGATTATTTAACCCACTTTACTTGAATGGAAAACCTGTTATGTCAGTAATATTCTCCCATTGCACAGCAAAATTAGGCATCCATGTGCAACTGTGGCAAGAACAGCAGGACAAAGTTGAACCAGGAAGTTGTTCTGTAAACTGTGAAGGATGTTTACCAGAGTTTGGACACTACCACATTCATTCACATTTTAACCAAATATTTCTAGCCTCATCGGAGTTATTTTGGTCATTGCCATGGCTTTTACACATGACAGCAAATAACTTATTGAGCAACACAAAATAAATATCCATAAGACAGACAATAAGACCTGAGTTACAAAAGGACCACAGTCGCTTTTAAGTGTGGCTGTGCTCATAAGTATGACATGATTGTGGCTTCCAGTTTGGCACTGGCACTGGCACTCGAGTATTTGATGACAACACATTTCTGAAAATATATTTCCTTTACACTTATTTCTGCCTTTCAATCTTAGAGTATCAGGCTTTTAAATAACCTTCATTACATAAAGTAATCTAAAGCTTGACACTTTTTTTATATTCAGAAGAGGTACAGAAAGAAAACAAATATTCAAATAATTAATTTCCATTTCTTATATTGTCCAAACCCCACCACTAGAAAATCATGACACAATAGTCAAAAATAAGTGAAATGGAAAATTAGTCAAATTTTAAAAATATTATGTCTCGGGTCCACACTTATTAGGTTTTCAGTTATTAAAATGAGGACGTAGGATATATTCATATTCAGAGTGAATGTGTTAATTTTCTTTTTTCCCCCCACAAATCAAAATGGAGCAGTTATGTTAGATTTAAAGTCAAAGCACACTTCCTCCTGCAATTACCTTGTTAATACTAAGGGAATAGCAAAATATGTCTTTATTTTTCTACTGCTAAAATCTTCAAAGAAGCTGACATGATACAAAGTCTAATAATGTCTTCCTCAAACTACAGCTCAAGTGAGTCTAGCAGATAAGCATGTGACTAGATGTAAAGAATACTAAGCAGACTGTTGGTTGCACATTATACAAAACAAATAGATACATATAAGCTAAACCATAACTTTAAATTATAAACATTAAGAACTAGATCAACTACTGTCCTACCCTCTTGTATAACCCTGAATGCCTGAAAACAAACACGGGTGTACAAAATTAGCTGATTTAACTTAATTTTGTTCATCTACACTGTATTCTTAATTTGACAGAAAAAAAATAGCATGTTTCCTACTTTACATGATACCTGCTGCACCATCGGGTGGCCTAACATACAGTCCATAAGTTATTAATAAAAGACCAAACCTGAAGAGTATCTTTAGCTGGCAGGGAACTAAATGTCACAGCCTTTAGCCAAGAGTACCATCAGTGAAGTAAGCCAGTAGCTAACTATCTGCTAAAACGGGGAAGGTGGGTTACGTTCATGACGCACAATAAATAATAAATAATTTTAAAAAATACTATCATGTTTTATCACCAAAGTCAAAAGAACTGATACACAATCTAACAGCTACAACTAACGCTAGCTCTATGCTAAGTCCAGCTGGGGCCTTTGAAGCGACCCGGCTTTGAAATATTAGTGTTATTTACAGACATAATAATGGGTAAATCGGTCGTGTAATGTTATATGCTCCATCACAGAATACCTTCAAAATGACACACAGTTCAGGTGCATATGAAGTAAACGGTGTCATTACGTAACTACCTTTGCAAACTAGCACCGTCAACCACTAACAGCTGGTGGTCTAGTTAGTTAATAATGCCTGCTGCTAGCTAGCTGCAGCAACTAACGATGCTTAGCCTGCGAGGCGATCCGCCCAGACAGCACAGCGGTGAAGGCCTGGTCGTCCAAAACCCACTGCGCTGAGACACACAGGCCTCGCTATCCGCTCAGGCCTGATGTAATAGTTGCCCTGCAATCCTCTGCTGCATAACAGAGGAGCCCAAATACGTACAGAATCTAATCAACAGCTAGAACCGATACCGATCTGACATCGCGTTTCTCTTCAGTGCTGTCGACCGACTGTGTTACCGTAACGCCATTTGCAGTGTACACCAGTCGTGCTAAACAAGGACTAATCTAAACAGTTAATGTTAGCCAGCCGCTAGCTTGTGTTTAAGTAAATGCATTCACCGCAGCTAACGCTTCTCTTCTCACAAGCGCCTCGCTGAGATGACTCGACAAGTTAATTAGTGTTCAACCTATAAAATTATCATTTCCCTGTTGAGCTCAGTGCCACTTCGTGGCCATCTTAGCTTTCTGGGATAACGCATAAAATGTCAGTGACAGTGGAGTCGTCTATTTCCTGAAATTTAACTGACTGTCCTGACCCGTATCGTCTAACGCTAAGTTCTAACTTAGCTAAAACAAACAGAAAATAACATCTCAGAGGCCCGGGCTATGGAAAGGGCTAACTGCAATGTAGTTTTGGTAAAGCCGTTGTAATAAAATAATTAGCAACTCTGGGTAGATGATGTCTATATTTCGCCAACTTGTAAACATTAGACGTTTCAAGGAAAGGTTCCTTTTCAGTCTGTAGACAGGACCATTAATAGATAGCTAGCGCTAGCTGACTTCTGTGAATCTAGCGGGATGAGTTAGCCAGGCTACACGTACTGTTAGGACCGTGAATTGCAATTTAATCGCACTGACATGATCAATGATTTAGTAAGCTGCAGCTAACAGAGAAAACTCCGCCAGTAAGTGAATAATACCAATAACCCAAAATGCTGTAATGTTACCTTTCATACACCAACAGCTGACGCTAGTACTAGCAGCAGCCAGCTAACAATCAGCACACCGAGCTAGTCGGCTAACAACTCACCAGGAATTTGATATGACTTCCCCCTCTATTCACGGGCTACATCCAGCCTTGAACGATGGTGTCGTCGTGTATTACATAAACGTGGCCTATAATGGTGACAGTTTCGCAGGACACAAACCTGTTACTAGAAAGATCTAATTCCTACGTTTTTTCCCCTTGCTTCTGGGTGTTTTTCCTGCGTCACCGGCGCGGTAACAGCCCCCCTAACTCTATCTAGTCCGATTTCTGGGGCTTGTCACTTCGGTCCCAGCAGTCAGTCACAACTTGATTCAGCTCAACATGGCGGAAGCGCAGTCGGACACAAATGTGGCTCAGTAAAAAACAGGCCTGACGACTGGTGTGAACTCCAACGATCAGCGATGTCTGCAAGCTAGTTTGCACCGCAACCGGGCACAGCTCAGCTAACACAACACCCGCTGAATGGAAAGCGAATAAAACCCTTCTCGATTCCGATAAGAGGCTCCCGTTCCAGTAACGACATATCCGATCCGCAGTTTGCGCAAAACCAGGCGGACAAAAAAAAAAGCTGAGCAACACGATGCACTTGGCTATATCGCCTCCTGTCGCTTGGGGTGGTCATAAATTAAAAGGTAACGCTTTATGAAAATTAAAAACAGACTGCAAGCAAATTCAAACCTAAGCATTTACCAGAAAGTACATAACTGTACAAAAGTTTTGAGGCATCCCTCTTTTCTTTAGGTTTTGTTTTGAAACTGGGAAATGGGTGCAACGACTTGCTGAAATGTACCAAAAATAAGGCAAATACTTGATTTGCTCACTACTAAGAAGCTTGAAAGTCAATTTTTGTTATGGCCGCCTTTATTCTTCAACACAGTCTGAACTTTCTTGTAATTTCTTTAAGTAGTCTCCAGGAATATTTCCCCAAGCCCAAGGATATTCAAAGCTCTTGATGTTTCTGCCCCTTGTTCCATTCTCTGTCAAGATGATCCCACACTGCTTTAATAATGTTGAGGTCTGGGCTCTGGGGAGCCCAATCCACAACTGATTGTGTTCCATTGTGTGTTTTTCTATCCAGCTGTGCTTTTGTTGTATCGGCAGTGTGTTTGGGATCATTGTCATGCTGAAAGACAAAGCCAATTAGATGCTTTCCAGGTCATATGTTTGACGAAAAACCTGAAAGTATTTTCTGTGTTCATAATTCCATCAGTTTTGACAAGATCTCCGACACCACGACATACAGTACATACTGTGTTTAACAGATGTAGACACTGTTATACCTCCTCAATGCATACTGATGGTGATTTGAACCAAAACTTTCATATTCTGATCCACATCAGAACTGTTGCCACTGATTTTCAGTCCAGTTCTTGTGTAATTTGGCATACTTTAGCCTTTTCTCCCTATTTTCCTTCCTTTAAAATGGCTTCTTGACAGCCATCCTTCCACTGAGTCTCTGATGACGCTTCAGTGACCAGTAGATGGATGAACTGAATGATCTTCTGGCAGGTCTTTTCTTGATTTGTTTATATCTTGAGGCCATGTCTGTTCACTGTACTATTCTGCTTTTTTCAGACCTGCCACTTCTTCTTTTGGCTCCTTACAAACAACATATGTGGAGTGGCTCAGTACTTTTGCACAGTACCGTGTGACTGAAGAGAAATCAAATCAAGACTCACAAAAACACATCCCAGCATTTCTGTAAGACCAGAGATCACATATAAAAGGCTATTTAGGATTGTTTCCAGGATCTTTTAAATGTGCAAAAGAAAATATAAAATCTTTACCTTGGGTACAGGAAACAGCTTTGTCTGCCTGTTTGTTTGTTTGTTAACAATATTACAGCCAAACTATCAGTCCGATTCATAATAGACCACCTGATTACATTTTTGCCATAATTAGGTCAAGGTCAGGGGTCAGGTGCTAAGTATTCTGAAAATCTTGTGAATGCAATAACTCAACAATGTCACCTAGTATGTTCAAATTAACACCACAGATGCATCTACTGAAAATCTCAGATGAGTTTGATTCTCGGTAATCATGACCTCGAGGTCAAGGTCAAAGGAAAATTATGGGCATGGACAATAGGACCTATGTGTTATCTCAGTGTTAGGGGAGTTACATGTTTGTGAGACAGACAACATTCAGATCAGCTAAAACATCTGCTGGGGGCGGGGTTTGTTGTGGCTCGGGCACTTTTACAGTTTCCTGTATCAAAATGATAACAAAAAGATAACAGCATGTGAATAATGTGTTGGCACATTCCACTTCTGGTGGAAGTTCTACTGACCATTGAAGTTTAATTGCATCTGTTGAAATGCCACCTTTAAACCCTTGGTCTAATTTAAAAAAAAAAAAAATCTTTTTTTTTTCTCATCTGCTTGACCAGAGAATGGAAACTGAAAGCTTGAACCTGATATCTGCCAGTAAATCTGTGGTTCCACAAAACTGGCCAATCTCTCAAAGGCCAAGTCAGCAGAATGCTGATGAATTCCCTGATTGCCTGTGCCCTATACAGATGGTATCACATTACAGACTGAAGACAAAGAATTCAGTAGCCAGAGGACCACATGGTATTTTTCCACAGTGTGGGTTGACCTGTTGCAAACACGTTAACTAAACAGGAAACAAATTTCATGGGTTTGTTCCCAATTTGATGGAAAACAAACATCTTCTTTTCTGCCTTGTCAAAGTCCACTAATGCATCATCCTGTGCACACTAATGTTGCATGTACAGTGGCTTGATTCAGTGGTTTACCAGGAAAAAAATTGGCACAATCTCATACAACAGCTATGCAACGACATACAATTTAACTGCAATTTATAAGAGTGTTTTTTATAGCTCTCTTCAGATAAGCCCCCGAGTAGAGACAGTAAAAACAAGGCTGATAGCAACCAAGTCATTCAGCAAAGAAGTCATTAGTCATTATGTTGTTTTTTTCTGTGAATTAGAAGCATCAGACTTAATAAAAATACTTTTTATTTTAATAAATCCAATTTCGCAAAGAGGTCTTGGTAAGAGAGGCTTAAATGCATGTAGGTGGGGAGACGTAGCAGTAAATTGAGTAAATAAAGTGGGAGTGAGGGGTACAAGCGGTTCGGTAGAGTATGGCGGCCATGGCAGCTTGACTGATCATAAAAAGTGTAGCTGGAAGCACTAATTGGAAAAAATGGGTTTTCACTTTTTGTCATGCGGTTCGGTAGGGTATGGTGGCCATGGCAGCTTGACTGATCATAAAAAGTGTAGCTGGAAGCACTAATTGGAAAAAATGGGTTTTCACTTTTTGTCATGCTGCAGAGGCAAAATGATGCAAGATTTTTTTTGGACAAGCACAGGGAGGTGCAGAGACTTTACAGTGAGTTTGACATCAAATCATGAAACAGCCAACATGTCCCGTCTTCCAACATGGCTGCCATTTAAAATTAAATTACACAGAAAAGTTATTTTGAAGATTCATCTGATAACTTTTGTGAGCTTGATCTGAAGATCATCTGTGCCACTTTTGGTTAAGAGAATAAAATGCACCCCCTGAACAAGTTAAAAACTTTTGATGAATTCAGTATGGCTGAAACTGAAGTCAAGAAGTGTTTTGTACTTGGCTTAGTTTTCAGAAATCCGGCATATTTGGTTGAAAAGTTACATGCATAT
>VUQK01044259.1:6514-23039 GCA_015106715.1 Bujurquina vittata
GGGGGGCATGGCTTGAGGAAAAGGATAGGGGTCTTGGGTTGAATTTGCACTAACCATTGCCCTCACCCTCCCATCTCCTCCGTTCAAGCCCAGATATCTCCTTTCTCCCCTAAGCTTGTTTTTAGTCTGTGCTTGCTGGCAGCCAACTTGAATGCAGACGAGTTTGATCAGTGATAGTGGACAGAGAGAGTGAGTGAAATAAGGAGGAGGAAAGAAAGGGTCGGGTGGTATGCTAGACCAAATCTGATTTGGGGGTGGGGGTGGGGGGTGTCCGGATCCAGATCGTGACCCGTTCTCCACCTCTGTACAGTAACTTCCCGGTCCAAGGAGTTGAGGGCTGTGTATAAAAGGTGATGGTGGGGTGGGTGGGGGAAATGCATTGCAGCGGCATCTTATAAACAAATGGAACTGTTGGCAGAGAAAAGAGGTAAGTTATTTCAATTATTTATTCCTCCTCTAAAATTAACAACAAAAACAACATTAAAGATTGTTTCAACTTTGTGTGAGAATGAGTGGTTTAAGGTCGTGATTAACTCTTTAACTCCTGATGTGATGCTCAGCAACGTGTTGTTTTGTTAAAGTTGCTCATTGTTGCTACGAGCTGTAAACTACTGCGGTATATTGTATCAGCAACATGATTACTGTCGTGCTTACTTTCAACCTTAAGACGGCTGTAAATGACTGAAGCATCCTGAATTTGTTACACGGAGACCCCCATGTCATTTTTGCAGTGGTACCCTCCGGTGAACTCTATAGGTGACCATGAGTCGCCTCAGATGCTACTTGCTATGATGTGACGCGATGTAGAGGTTTTCACAAGCTTGTTCACACTTGCCCGAAATCCAGTTGTTGTTACTTTAAAAAAAAATTCATATTTCGTTTGTTTGCAATTCCTTGTTGTTATTATTATTATTATTATTATTATTATTATACAGCTTGCAGCTGGCGCGTAAGTAAAGAGCAGGATGCTTTTACTTCTGATGAGGCGACAATAGTTAATTTTTGTTGTCACCTATCATGTTTATCGTTAAAATCACCAACATTTCATAAGTTTATCACAGAGCAATGGTCATTTTCGCAGCCTCGTTAGGAGCTCTGCAAAAGAAAAAAAGCTGACAAACAGAAAATACTAATACTGATATGTATTGTATGGCGTTTGTTGCTCATATCCTCATATAAATGCATATATCCTAAGTATACACTATCTGCTATAGACCACAATTTGGTTAGCCATCTCTATCTTTCTCTCTCTCTCGCTCTCTCTCTTTTTTCAAAAAGGGGGGTCCCTATATGAGCGAGAAACCGATTGGCTGATGACGAGGTTTGGTTTGCTCCAATAAGATCCCTCCCTGCTCTCTATTTATTGCCAGCAGTTTACAGCCTTGCTCCCTCCTCACCAAGCGCTCTGGAGCGGCTGCAGAGCGCCAGCGCTTCACTATAGGGAGACACATCACGGACCAGGGAATATAATACAGAGCACACTGACAACAAAACGCATCGATGCACAGCTCCCAGTGATCACACGGGCTTTGCACATCCGAGCGTTTGGATAAAAAAAAATAGCAAGTAGAAGAAAATATGAGGGAGAGACAGAGTGAGAGGGAAGGGGAGAGGAGAAAGGAATGGTTGAGAGACGAGAGACAAGAGGGGAGATAGAGGAGAATTTAAACTGGAGGAGTGGGGACTCAGAGCGAAAGGACCTTGGACAGCTCTCAGTTGCAGCAGCCGCCTTGGCATCCGGAGACCCCCCTCTTTCCTTCCTCTGTCCTTCTTTCATCCATCCTTCCTTTTCCTAATGTGTGTGTGTGTGTGTGTGTGTTGGAGGGATACACTCGCCTCGGGTTTCCGAAGGCTGGAGATATAATCAACCGAGTCGGAATGGAAGATAAATTCACGGAAGCAGCGAGCAGACTACGCGGGTGTCACGGAGACTCCGTAGGACGGCAGCAGCAGCAGATAATGTCCTTCACGAATCTTTTTGCGGTCTGGGCTTGCTGTTCATAACTATTAATCTGGGAAGCCCTTACCCCAAAAAGCATTTGCGGAGGGCGCAATCGCCGCGCCGAGACATCGACATCAGAAGACAGCACTCTGGAATTTATTTTTAAAGGACTTCTTTCTTTTTTCTACTCAGATTTCCTCTTTGATTTACAGTTACCTTTATTTACTCTCATCATTTTTGTTACTGCCATAGCTATGGCGTTTTTGTTATGTTTGTTTTTCAGCCCAAGTGTGTAATTTTTTTTCGTAGTCAACAGTTTTCTTCTTTGTTAGAAATTATGTCGAAGCTCTGCAGCCACGTCGCACCCCAGTTTTGTTCAAACTCTTGCGTGCCTTCGTGTTCATAAAAAAATACTATTTTGGTAACAAGCATTTCGGCGGACCCCAAACTTTGGGCGATGTAATATCAAGGCATAATTTAAGCCAAACACACCCCACCCCAACCCCTCCTCCACACTGAACAAGTGACAGTGGGCCCAGCAGTGCAGAGTGTAAACACGGGGAGACCCTTGCAAGATGCACGTGGAGGGGCGTGTGTGTGTCTGTATGTGTGTTTTGGAGGGTGTGGTGCTTGGACGTCACTGAACCCCTAACCCCCCCCCAAAAAAAAGCAATGACTGTGGGAAACATGCAAGCACACACACACACACACACACACACACACACACACGTAAGCAAAGTGCATATGCAAGGGATTCCCCCAACACGACCATCTAAACTGGCAGATGGAGAGGAATAAGGAACAGCTGCATCACTGTCTCATACACCGGCCGTGTAGTTAATGTGTGTGCGTGTGTGTAGCCACTATGAACATTCAGACAGCCTCCCTTTTAACACACACACACACACACACACTGGAAATGCACCTGTCTCTCCCTCACAGTTTTGTGAATAGTAGTTAATCCACCTCAAGCATCGCCCACCACTGTCCCCCTGTCAACGTTCCCCACAAAGAGCACACAGAGAACCGGCCACGGGCACGTCCTTCCAGCATGACCCACCAGATTAAAAGCAAAAAGCAATATGAAAATTATTAATTTTAGTTTCTTCAGCTTAACCGCTGAATCATTATGCTACCCACTTATGTAGTCCAAAACTCTGGCTCATAAAGCTTCATGTGAATTTAAAGTGATTTCTGCACGCAAAGTAGTTACACCGATGAAAATAAAAGCCAGAGGTGAGCATCAACTCTTTTAAAAGACAGAGTAAAAAGAACAAAGGAAGATTAAATTCATTTTAGGTCGGAGAAGAAAAACACTCGCAACTTTATGCTCAGTTTCTTCTCTGCTATCCCATCACAGTTAAAGGGAATATAAGTGTGAATAATCATCATCAAATGTACTAACAATACTAACGAAAAAACATTTAAATGTATTTGCAATACAGAGCCATGGAGCACCAAGTTTAGCCCTAAGACGGACAAAGTGTATGATCGATGTGCTCGTGAATGAAGAGCACTATGAATCTCACTTATGTTGACAAGAAAATATAGTGTAAAATAGATTGGGGGAGGGGGGCGTCAGTGAGCAAAACATATATAACTGAAATCACAAAGCGTTTAGATGGTCGCTTGTTCGCATTTTGGCCAAAACGCAGAAGTCCCAAAAGAACGAGCTAAGATTAAAAAAAAGAAAAGTTCGTGACGTGCAAGATAACCCACCTTGCAAAAATAAATTTTCTAGAACACGTTTCTAATTTCGAGGGTGACGCGTGACCCAGCCCCTGAGCACTGCATAGATCTCAGTGAGGCCCGTGCAGGCTGCAAATAACTGCGCAGACGACGCAGCTGCAGGCACGACCAGCTCCGCTCTCGCTTATCCAAATTATCTGAAGAGTGTAAAACACAGAGTATGGCTTGTGTACTAGCAACGGAATTTAAAAATCACAAATACGTCTGGAAACGACAACGGGGATTACGTTAAAAAGCGTGACCTCTGACCTTTGGACTAGCCTCGCGTTTTTTTGTCTTAAACAGCCGTAATGATAAATGCCACACCTGTCTGCGAGAATCCAGGGCTGCTGCTTTCTGGGTGACGGTCAATGAAGGGAAACTTGTCCTCGCACCTCTTAATCGTTGAATTTTCTTGAGAGGATTTCTGTGAGTTTAGCGCACCCCCCCCCCAACACACACACACACACACACACACACACACACACACAATCAAAAAACAAACAAAACTGTTTTCTGAAGCGGCTTGTGATTGTGCGTCTGGACAGGTCATAAGGTTTCTCCACCTTTCCCCAAATCCCCGGTCATATCGAGCCTTCCTTCTGTCCATTTAGGCCTGCATGCACGGCTAACTTTTATAGACGTTAAAGTCTCACCATGCGTGTCTTGTCTATTTGTCTTGCAGGAGAGAACAATGACAAGAGGGGAGATGGAAACGAGGTGACTTATGAGCTCAGGTGGACTCCGCTGCTGCTGCTGGAGCCTTCAGCTGCGCGCCGGTGAGAAAAGGTGACCCATGATTTGGATGTATGCACCGAGGAACGACTAAGAGAGGGACCGACCGATCGACCTTCCTACCTCCCCCTTCTCCTTGTCCTCCCCCGCCCCCTCTCTTTTCTCCATCTCGAGACAGGTAATTGCACGGGCTGAGATGTGTTTGAAGATGACGTCAAACACAAATCACCCTTCAAATTGTGTTTTGCGTAAGGCTCATAATGACAGCGCGGTGCATGTGAGCAGCAGTCGTGTCTGTGCAGGGTCTTGTGCTGCTAGATTTCTCTCTGTTCTTCCGCTTTTAGATTTAAGTTATAATGGGGCTTTAAATTAAATGAATTAAATGCTGTGGCGCGTATATATTTAATTTCCATCTTAAATAGGCATGATTTTGTGATTTACTGGGAGACTCGGTCGTCTGGAAGTAGCACACTGTAAATTTGCAATATATATTTGCAATGTATTGTGTGTATTAGTGACTTCGTCGTTTTATTTTGTTTTTGTTTTAGGTTTTTGTAATCTTTCACAATCTTTTGTGCTATATAATTTCTATATGTGCAGTAGTATGAAAGACACTCATACACAAGCTTTAGCTTTCAGTCTGATGTCGCAGTTATCAAGTTCAAGTTGCAGATTCACTTTGTTATTGGAGAACCGGTTAGATACGCAGTTGTATTTTTGGTATGATTTTCAGAGTTTGATGTCAAAGTATATGATAAGCAGTAGCCTATTTGCAAACGTATTTTGGTCTCATAATTTATGTTTGCGTTGGTGTCAGCGTCCTGTTTAGCTTGCACTGTATTCTGTATTGCACTTGTACTCGTAAGTTTTTGGAACTAGGAGAAAGTATTACCTGCTATGTCACCTCAGTGTGTGTCATCATATCGTACACAATTCAGGCAACAACTTGGCGTCACGTTAGATTTACTTGCCTTTGTAATAGCTCTGTAAAGAGGGGCAAAAAAAAGTTCCATCCAGTTTCTGCAAATTCATTATTATTGTTGTAGTTATTATAACGTTCCACTGTAAACTGAAAAGTGAGATCAAGTAAGATTTTATGGCAAATATAATCATGTTTGATCATGTGTGATTATTGGTGTTCGCCCTTTGGGTCAATTAGTTCTTCCCCACGTGCCACCTGTGGAAAGTTAATAGCACCACAAGGTGGGGTTTATTTTTTGTCATCCCTGTTGTTGATGGCCCATGCCTTTTTACCCAGGAAACGATAATACAGTAGGTTCGACAATTATGCTGTGACTGCCAAAATAATATGGCTGTTTAGCAGGTGCAGATGTGTGTGTGTGTGTGCGCGTGTGTGTGTTCTGTGTGGATAAAGCATGATTTTTAGATTCCATTCAATGAAAAGTAACATAACAATGGGTTTCATAACACAATGCAAATTAGAGTTTCTTACAGTTGTTTCAGTGTCCTGCTGTTAGTATAGAACTGCCACAGTTGGTGGAGGTGATTTCTTTGTGTTGGGTAAATGATCATAGCCCTGCAAGTTAGGGTTAAACCTCTAAATACAAATTTCCAATGCTGTGAACACAGCACAACTCCATTCACCTGAGGTTTGCATCTGGGTGGTGGCAGAAACACACCCAGACAGATTTGTGGGAAAAATATGTTTCTTTGAAATTTAAGCAAACCAACCAGTTAACTGGCAACCTCTGCCCTCAAAGTTCTCATCACAGCAGTCAAACAGTTAAGGAAAATGTGCTTTTGGTGTCAGTTTCTCTGAAAACCTGCGTCTTTTGTTTTTTCCCTAATCACACCACAAAACAATTTTGTTGGCCACTTGGTGTCTTAGTTCAGTGTTGTATACTGCTGTGGGGAGTGTAGCTGTATTGGTTTACTGTACGTCTTTAAACTGTATGCTGATGTTGCTGTTTGCCTGTCGTCTATAGAGAATCAGAATAATGTTTCAAACAGTAAATCACCATGATGGAAGTGTGTGTGCAAATTGGTGTGCCATGAAATAATGTGAAGGAGTTTGGTGTGGCTGTTAGACCTTGTGCACCTTTTAAAAAAAGCACCCCCCCCCCAAAAAAAAAAGTGTGCATTTTAAACATTGTCAACTGCCGGTTAAAATACACACTCTGCTATAAAAATATAGCCATAATTAGTCTACGCACCCTCATAAGTATCACATGATACCTTTTACCTG
This sequence comes from Bujurquina vittata, assembly GCA_015106715.1. Classification (NCBI taxonomy): domain Eukaryota; kingdom Metazoa; phylum Chordata; class Actinopteri; order Cichliformes; family Cichlidae; genus Bujurquina; species Bujurquina vittata. The sequence goes on from VUQK01044259.1 coordinate 13,126, forward strand.
AAACAAGTAGAGAGCGTTATTTTCCCTGATGTCACCCCCACCTGTGTATGACAAATCACAGCATGTTCCTAAATTTCCTCTTGTAATCTTTTTTGTTGTTTGCTACCATTGCATAGCTAAATTTAGGGAGATGATGTCATGGTTAAAAGTGAGACCAAAGGGCTATGAAGATGTGTGCTGCAAAAAGGAAGGAGTTGTGATAAATCGTGGATGCTAATAACACGTTGGATGTATGCTTCATTATGGCTTCTCATCAAAAACAGACTAAGTAGTTATCATTGAGGATTGGCCCACAGAGAGCAGCATCCGTTTGGTTTCAGCTGAGAAACGAGTCTTGAAAACCACACGTCGATGCATTCAAAATGTATGTGATTGATTTTAATGTTAAATGTATCGTTCAGGGATTTATTTATCAGAGACTGTATTTTTTAATGTAACCTCAATATTTGTTATTATTTAACACTTTGAAATCTAAAAACTAAAGATAATCCTGTCAGAACTAAGCAATAAGTAATGTGATTTTTTTCATGACTTTCATTTTTGTCCTTCTTTCTTTTATTGCAAGGGGATTCATTTTTTTACCACTTTTCTCTCAAGCAGGAAAAAAAAATCACATCCATTTCATAACTATCAAATCTGTAAATGGCAACACATGTGATCTCTCTACCTTATATCTCCATGTTTGATTGAAGCTATATCAATCTAACCATTTAGCACAATTTATTTCTGTTTGTGTATCTATGACTAAAAGTTGTGGCTTCATTGGATAAGGCTAGTGCAGTTCTATATTTTTATTGCTGTTAATGTTCATAGAAGAAGGATGAATATTACTTTTTTGAAGCAATAAGGGGTGCTTATGTGCCTTATACTATATCCCATATTACACTGTATCATAGAGTTACTCTTATCTCCAGAAAATGATAAAAACACATGTTAGCACCAAATGATACACTCTTTCAATATGATGAACATGGCTACTGTAGTAAAGTTTGAGTCAGTCCTGTAAATGTGTTCCTTCTGCCAGGAATACAGCATTTAGTTTGCATCCCAGTCTTGAAACTTAAATAGACTCCAAATATATTTTTTTTTACTCCTGTCTACAAATTACTTATTGTTTTTGGAAATAAGAATGGATAGTTTACATTTTGGTTAAGTCGCAGAAGCTTTGATAACTTTGGCTTAGTTTACACTGCTTTACTAGATATTATTCAGACAGCACAAATATACAAGTCTCAAACATGTAAGTAACTAACATGACTAAATTTCACCTGTTGTCCCCAGCTAATGGTAAAATTTTCATGAAAAAAAAAATAAGGCACTTCTTTTAACAAAGGCAGAGTGGCAGTGCACATACTCAGGTTTCATAAGAATATTTTATGCCTGTAGATGTTTATAGCCTTAAAAACATGCCTATATCATTTTACCACACGAAATCCTGCAGTTACGTTCCCCACTCACCTGGTGTAGAGACACTAGAACAAGACGTACACAAGAGACACTAGAACTGCTGGAAGTAACATCTTTAATGGAGTTCACTGAACTAACACCACCACATTACACCAGTGGGAAACCACAGATCCTCCTTTACGTACTATTCTAATGCATTTATAATCTAATAAAAGTAGTAGATATAATTAAAAACAGAGCTCCATGGGTAATAGCTTCAAAATGAGTTTAAACTTCATTCATTCTAATGCTTATTCATATATTTTTATGTAAGGCATTTTGTGCAAGGTCTTTTTTGTGTGTCTTACAGACAATTGTGTTCTGTCATATTACTGTATATGTAAGTCAGCCACAGCATTAAAAAAGAGTTGATGTTGATGTGAACAACACTGATAATTTCTGTAAAATGCAGTGTCTGCTGGGGTCTTGGCATGTGCATGTGCATGTTACTTTGACATCCACATGAGTTAGTTCCACACTAACAAATATTGCTGTGGACCAAGTACACCCTACATGAGAACCCCTTCCCTGACAGGAGTGGCCTCCCACAGCAGGGCACTTCTCCCAGGACACACTGCTCAGGAATGGTTGGGAAAAGCTCAAGGGATTACTTGACCTTCAAACTCCCCAGATCACAGTCCAGTCGAACAAATGATCGGCCCAAAATAATCAGCTGCCAACGTTTGGTGCCAGACGCAATAGGACACCCTTAGAGTTCTTGTGTGCATGTCCTGATAAGTCAAAGCTGTTTTGAGGGTCTCCATGTACATTTGGATGTACAGTACATTAACACATGCCAATCACATGAGATGCAGTTACTGTTGTAGTTGCTTGTCCCAAGGCAGATTTCTTTACTGCACCAAGGAATCTTTTTCTGTCTGTTCTTTGTCGTTCTGCAAACAGTCATCCAATATAATTCCAGTGTCATACTTAGCGGGTATATTTCTGCAGATCTAAGCAGGTACCATGGCGAGTTTGAAGTCTGGTATTCAGATTGATTTACTTCTTGCACATTTTATTGTGTTGTACATTTAAATTGGTTAAATATTTGTTCCCATTATTGTGCATTCAATAATTTATATACAAAAATATATTTTTAGAATATTTTCCAAATTCCTAAAAACTCAAAATCTCTCATCGACAAAACTATTCATAACCATAGTTGTGGTGTGACATATTGTAGCCAGTTACATCCTATTTGAACTTTTCTGAAATCCACCTGTGGCAAATCAAATTGATTTGTCATAGTTAAAACAAAAAGCTCACACCTTTGGATGTCCCATAATGCATATGGAATAACAAAAACCAAGTCACAAAGACCGTGAAACTCACAGTAGATCTCTGTGGCACTCAGGAGTTTATCCCAACTGTCATAAGGCAAGAGGCAAGGCACACCCTGGACAACATCTCAACATCTCTTGAAAAATAGATTTTAGATAATATCAATGAGACTTTTTACTTGGATAAATAAAGGATAGGATATGTATATATAACAGGCTACCAACATAGAGTGATGACTGCATACTCATTCATCCATGCCCACAGCCAATTTAGAATCGCCAATTAACCTAACATCCATGTCTCTGGACTGCGGGAGGAAGCTCAAGTACCTGGAGGAAAGAGCTACTTGAGCTCTGGGAAATCATGTAGAACCACAACTAGTCTGTTTAAACTGGAACCTTGCTGTGAGGAGACAGTCCTAACCACTGCACCACTAAGTCCTAACCAATTGTGCTGCTGATACAGCTGCTTTTGGCATTTAAAAAAAAATCACATTTGAAACAAATATTTGATCCTCTTTGAACCGTTCCCTACAGACAAAAGTTGTATATTTAAACAAAATCAAAAAGGGAAAGCACCTTTTGTAATAAGTTACGCAACAAGAAAATGTAAGTACACTCTTGGCATCAGAAGCTCGTATAGCTCTCTTTAGTAAAAACAACTTCTTGTAGGTTTACCAGTTTTTCTTCCAAAATTCTTCAGTTGCAAGATGTGTCCTTAAGTGTACTGCCCATTTCAGCAAGATTAAAAAGGACACAACTGTTCCTTCAGAGCCTTTTTTTTTAATGAATGCCCTTTTGTGTTTGGGCTCATTATTATCTTTTTCTTCAACGTTAAATTTCAGACATCAAGTGGTCTTTGTATTTTGGAATGATACATATGTCATAGGTGAGCCAGTGACTGCAAGCTCAGACCCTGAGACAGTGAAGCAAACCCAAACCATAACATTTGCACTACCATGCTTTACTAGGCTTTTCTCCTAAAAAGCTCTCTTTGGATGTGACAAATATGCCTACTGTTTTGTTAAGGACTGGTCTTTGCCTAGATGTTTACTGTCAGACTAGTTTTATCTGACATCTTTTGGCTTCTTCCAATTTTTCTGATGCATTTTGACACAAACAATTGCCAGAGATTTACCTGTAGCTCCTGTGATGAAACTCTGGGGCTTTTAAAAAGTCTGCTTTTGGACTGATTTTGCAGCAGTGGCAAGTCACGGACAAACTGGCAGTCACGGCAGCATTACCACAGAATTAAATGGTGTGCTGATGTTGGCCAGTCAGCATTTAGTGTTGAAATTCATTCAGTTTTGCTAATCAAATTCAGGTTAGAATTAAAAAGTATTTACTTGCATAAAGAAGTAGAAAACTATTTTTCATACATCAGTCTTAGTTCAGGAGGTTGACTGACATTCTCTATATCTCTATATCCTATATATCCAACTGGTGACTTTTCTCTTTTTCTTTGTAGAGAAAAAACTGAAATGGGTGATGGAGAATCATCCATGTTCATCTTGTAAAACTAAAAAAAAAGTTCTCTCACATGCAACATGAAAAAAGATAAAAAAATAGTTTATGCTAATGTTTTATCTGAGATGTGCATCCTGACAAATATAGATTGATCTCTCCAAGAAAACATGAATAAGTAGCTAAAATGTGTTCTCCCTGTAATTTGAAGTATTTTCCTTACTGGGTGAATCAGTGAATGAAATTAGTGAATACTGGTAGACAGAGCTTGATGTTATTTCTTGGGCCTGGAATTAAGAAAACCTGGGATGAATTAAAACTTTGGTACCTCACACAAAGTAAACTATTTTCCCACCCTTTCTTTGTGGGGTTTCCATTTGCATCCTAAAAACGTTGGCGTTGTCAGTCAGCTTTTTTCTCAGGCAGCTGTAACCACGTTGACGTGTAAGCCGGTGCCAAATGGAAACCATGTAAAATGAGTGAATTTCTTCATGTCTTGTCCACAATTATAATGTGCTTGATTGTTTATCACGTTTCATGCTGTTTTGTGATGTGTTATCAGTGTTTTAGGTAACTATAAATATTAATATATTGTAAAAAACATATAAACTAATGTATTATAAACCTAAAATAGAAGTAGTGTGAGTGTATTGGGGACAACACAGAAACAAATGCTTTTTTAATAATTGAGGCGTATTTTGTTTCTCTTCTGTTAATAGTTGAATATTTTTGTCTGCTTCACTGCGGTGTGTGTTTCATTGTGTAGAGCAAAATCTTTTGGTGGTTCTGGAGATCTTGATGTGATGGTGCTGAGAATCGGATGGTTCAGCATTTGTGTGTGTGCGTGTGTGTGTGCGTGTGTGTGTGTGTGTGTGTGATGGGGGGAGTGTATCGTCACCACCACTCCTGGCCGTGACTCACAGCGCACAATGCTTTTCGCTCCTCTCCCGAGCCCTTTATTTATTTTTAGCTGAGCAACGTTTTATACACCCGAGCTGTAAGCCGGCACACAAGATGAAACACATACATGTGATGCAGAACATACATTAATTTCTCCACATCAAGATGCCACAGCATGTGTGCATTCTGTATTTACTTTGTTTTTGCATTGATAACTGAGCCTGATGAGCTTTGCTGTTAATCACATTACTTGTATGTCAATTATTTCAGCATGTGAAATGAAACTAGAGTTTGGCTACACTGGATTGTAGAGAAACGTATTCTTTGGATTATAATCATAGATTGAGTGTAGGGATCAATTTCGTGATCTTCAGGTTAAACGGCTTCATGATTTCTTACAAACACCACACTATATTTTTGTTAACATTTTTGAATAGTTGCAATCTGTTTTACATTAAATCAGAGGCAATAAATTGCTGCTGTAGCAACAGTTATATAAGACCTTTAACATTTTTTTAGGTCATTGACCTAAAATTGTCAGATTTTTTTTTGTGGGCTGAACGCTGGGTTCATGTGTGTCTCAACTCAAACTTCACAGTTAGCTACAAATTATTATCATTTCATCTTTAAATCTAGCATTCTAGCATGTCAACATCATCCATCCATCCATCCATCCATCCATCCATCCATCCATCCATCCATCCATCCATCCATCCATCCATCCATCCATCCATTCAATCCAGAATCTGGATTGAATCCATATGGCATTTGGTTTGACACTATTTCTTGGCCCTCCAGATTATCAGATAAATTTGAGAAATTTTGAGAGATATGATTTTTTTTTAAATTTGCCCTATGTTGAGTCTAGGACATAATTGGCTGTTTTTGACTAATTGTTGATCTAATCTTGACTGATTCATACCAAATTAGCATGAAGAGAAGGTGAAGACATTACTCAGATATCTGGACATAACAGAAAAAAATCATCTGGTCCAAGTCTTGAATTTAGGTAAACTCAGATGAGGAACCACAGACGACATATTACCTTGTGTCATTACTTAACAAAAAAATTAAGAAAAAATGTAGAAGCGGTGTGTGAAAAATTAAGTACATCCTTATTGCTTCCATAGGAATTAAGAGCATAAGTAGCAGCCACTGTCATGCTCTGAAGACACTTCAGCACATGTGGCGTGTGGAAGGAGGACCCAAATGCAGGATGTGAAGGCAGACGGCTGATCTCAAATCGAAACATTTATTGATTGTGTATGGCAGGTTCTTAGAAGTGTGGAACAGTAGAATCGGGAACTGAAAACTAAACTCTGAAACAACTGTGAACTAGGAGCAAACTAAGCACACCAAAGCATACATGAAATAAATATAAACACTGAACAAACACAGTGAAAACAAATAATAATTAAATTAAAAAAACTTTAAAGTCTCAAACTCAAAATCCTGTTTAACAGACCCAAAACTATGACAGCTGGGTCCTGCTAATCGATTGCATGTGATTAACTGATGAAAGCAGACATTCTAGCAGTTTACTGGTCTGGAGCATTTAGCACTGATCTTAGAGAAGGAATTGTTGTTTCCTATCAATCTAGGAAAGGTTATGAGGTAATTTCCTAACAACCTGAAGTCCATCATTCTACAGAGGGAAATATTATTTATTTATAGACATCACAGCAAATTCACCCCAAGGTCAGACTGGGCAATGCTCAGAGAAACCTTTAAAAAAACCCTCAAGTGCTACATCTCAGTTAGCATGCTAAATATTAAAGTCATGACAGTACAATTAAAAAGCCTGAACTAGTATGGCTTGTTTTGAAGGGTTGCCAGGAGAAAGCCTCTTTTCTCTAAAAAGAACTTAGTAGTACAACTTAGGCTTGCAAACCAAATACAGCATATCAGCACAAACACTTCATACAAACTGTCATGCAGGGTGGTGGAGGAGTGATTATTTGGCCCTGTTTTGCAGCCATGGGACCTGGGCATGAACTCCATGAACTCCTCTGCATACCAAAGTATTCTAGAAGTGTGAGGCCAGCTATCTGACAGCTAAAGCTTGGCCAAGACTGGGTCATGTAACGGGACAATGATCCCAAGCACAGCAGCAAATCGGCAACAGAATGGCTGAAAAAGAAAGGAATCAAGGTGTTGCAATGGTCCAGTCAAAGTCCGGACCTCAACCCAACTGAAATGTTGTGGCGGGATCTTAAAAGAGCTGTGCAAAAATGAATGCCCCCAAACCTGTGAAGTGAAGCAATTTTTCTGCAACAATGTGAGAGACTTTTAAAGTTGTTGCTGCTAAATCTGTTTTTTAAACTACTAAATTATAAAAAGCACTTAATTTTTTACAGGACTCCACAGAGTCCTATGAAATCTTTCTTTTTCATGTGACTATACTACAGTATGAGTGGCATGATGGCACAGTAGCAAGTACCATTGTTTTTGATCATTTATCCCAAATATCCTCTCTCAGAACCCTTGGGTAGTTACAGCAAAATTCAATTTAAATAGGATAAATTCATTGTGAATGTCACAAAATTATGACTATCCTCCTGGTAATATTTCTGATAAAATAATGTAGCTTCTTTGGCTGTGGATACTTCTCTTCTTTTAACCAGGAAAACCTCCTCAACTTAAGAGTTGTATTAGTTTGACACAGAAGCTGAAGATTTCTGTACAGTTTTGAAGTCCATTGTAAAACTTCAAATACCTAAATGAAACTGGTCAGGATTGCCCTTCCAAGGAACATCCTAAAGGTATAAGACGCAATACCTGTAGCTTCTGCATCTACTGAGGGTATGCAGAAATGCATAAGGAGACAGCCTTGAAGGGGACTTTGGCCATGTTAAAAGCAAGTATATATTTTTGCTTTTTATGAGCAGAGTAGAGGAACCTTTTGATCAAAACTTGTATACATAGTTATTTTTTAAGACTAGTAAACAGTCAAGCAAAAATAAATTCAGATATGAAATGATTTCATGTACTTTACAGCAGTCGATTAACATATAACAGCAGAGCACAGTAAAACTGGTCACTTTACTGAGGAACTAAAGGTTTGCCGCTTGTCTTCTGCAGTGCTTCATTTAAGAACTCACTATAGCTGCTCCATCTAGTTATAGTACTTCCTTGTAAAAATGCTTATGAAAAATACCACGTTTTGATAGTCACCGCAAAAAAATAGGTTTTCGTCTTCTTTTGCTTCACAAGCCTCTGTGCTTTGCCAGTTGATTTATTATGTGAAGTGGCAGAGGTAGGAATTAATTGTTTTATATAAATTAAAGCAAAGTAAATAAAAAAATGATTAAAATGTAAACTACAGCTCTTATGTGGTGTAAGAGGCATCAGTTAGGGGTTAGATAAGTTACTCTGGATAATGTGTATCTTGATAACATGTAATCATTGGCAGTGGTGGAAGACTCATCACTGCCAATGATTGCAAATATTTACACGGACCATAAATGATATAAAATGAGTTGGAGGACATTAGAAGATGATATATCATCATATCTGGTAACTATACAAATGCTACCTGTAACTGTCATCTGATGCATCCATCTCTTATCACCATCCTCTCTTTATAAGTTTATGCAAATTTCTTTTCTTTTGCTTTTTTTCTCTCATGCTTTCAAGTTTTTGTCTGTATCCCTCATCTCTTCCGCCTCTATTCCCAAGTTCCCCCTCTCCCCCCCTCCTCTCATCTGTCTCTGTCTCTCCCTCTCGCTCCATCTTTATCCTCCTCTCTCATTCACTCCGTCTCTCTCAGGGGCCCGAGGTGAGGATTGACAGAAGGGAAATCCTGACTGACTGAAACCTAACTCATGAGTTCTTCTCTTTCTCCTTTTTTTACCCCTCTCCCCTTCACTTTCTGCTCTTCTTCTTCTCCACCCTAAACGCCTGCTATTTCATCTTGTCTTCTTCACACCCATGTCCTCCTTCTGCCCAAACTGTGCAGCTAATTCTTCATTTTGCTCCCTTGGCTTCATGGATTGAGGTACATCCATACTCACCCTTAGAAGATCTTTCTTTTATGCAAGACAATACTGTCATTAATTAAAGTGAAACATTTTTGTATCATAATTAAACGTGTATTTCGAACACAAAGACACAAGAAAAAAAGATGCTTCCTACAGAGTGGACTACATTTAAAGATCCCACTTAGTTTCAAAAAAATAAAACTATACTCAGTTACTCAATTTTTTTTAATAATATTATATTTTATATAATTTTATAATATTATTACAGAACTAATTGTTCACCTAGGGGTGGGGCATTGTTTATTGCTGAGTTTAAAGGTGTAAGTCTTATGAAAAACATTTTATTTTTGTCTTTTGAATTTATACATCATTAGAAACATGTTTGTGCAGTATATGACCTCTGTCCTAAAACAGGTCTATAACAATGAAACAAATTACAGGCATCTTAACATCAGATGATAGACACACATGCTAAAAAACTGTTTACTAACTGTACTGTATGTTGTGGCGCATTTTAGTTGAATTCTTTTGCTGGCAACAAGGCACAGCTAGGTCTTATAATTATTAAGACAACGGGTGACTAAACTGTAGTGACAGGTGCCAGAGCTTTAGGAAAATTCTCCACAACTCAAAATTCTTAATATTTGAGTTACACAAATTTACTTCAAAGATGTCTAATTTCTGCCGGAAGGTAGATTTGAGGATCTCGTGAAATGGGGTCTCTGCCAGGTGTTCCCAGTGCACCCTTACTAAATGTTTAGGTACACTGGGTCTGTCCAGCATCCCCCCCCCCCCACACCCACAAACCCACCTGTTCAAACTCCCCACCAGGTGGTGCACAGTT
>VUQK01044260.1:16278-29128 GCA_015106715.1 Bujurquina vittata
TCCCCCCCGCCGAAATCCCTTTTTTCCGGCCCCCCCCCCCCCCCCACTCCCCTCCGCCTTTCATACAGGCTTACAAGTATGAAAAATGCTGCATTTTTAGAAATATAAAGATAAATCTGATGTAGATTTGACCTTTCAACCCGGCCCCAAGGAAGCAAGTGACGCAAAGCAAAAGATAAAGAGAGGCTGTTGGAGCTGGCTACTGCTGCAGCACATAAGCAGCCTAGTTTAGACCCAGATAGGATGTCTGGGGAATATAAGTCTCCATTTTTGCCATTAGTCTCCTCCCCTGGCACATCCTATTCCTTCGGGGAATTAGCCTGTTGATAAGAAAGCGTCAAACCCGCTGCAATGGATAGAATCCATTTAACCGGCCTTTTGTTTCCGACATTTTTCAGCCGCCATCTGGAAAATGTCATGGCAACCTTATCACAAAAGTCACATGCTGTAGTGTTAGACAGTCAGCATCTGACAGATAGAACGTTGTTGGAAATTATGTGGCCTGTCAGTTCATGTATGGTCCAATCAAGCTGTTGCCATTTTGCTGAGTTGGCCCTAACAAGCTATGAGTACTAATGCAGTCAGCAGGGCCGGGAGTGTTATTGATGTGCTTAGTTTGTGCATTTTCTGTCATTTTAGCATTATTATTATTATTATTATTTCACACTGTGTGGTTGTTTCTCTGCGTTTTCTCTTGCAGAACACGTGAGTGTGGTAGACATACTTTTGGTATTTCTTAGATATGTGAAAGCCAAACCACAACAGCCCATGATGTCTCTATTTCAGACAACAAGCTCTTGAAGACACAAGTCTTAAGTCCTCCTTTCAGCAATTCTACTATGCCGCGGTGCAGCAGACAAGCAATTAGTCCACAAAAGGCCAGACAATTACGGAGATTGCAGCAAGACTTCAAAGAGACCAGGGCATAAATCCTTAAGGGCACAGTGTGCATCCCATTACACATCCTCACTGGTTGGCAGTTTATATTGTCTGTGGTGAGTGCAGAGAAGCAGCTGGAATGTGTCAGTCTGAGTATCCGCTGAGGCTCGGGCGAGATAAAGAGACAGAATCGTCCTGCAAACAGATTGGGAGAGACCTGACAGTTATTTTGGAGGAAGCCTGCCTCCTCTGTGCAGTTAGCATTTGCCTTCCTGCTGCGACGCTGCTGCGAATGCTTAGCCTGTGCCAGGTTTGACCTCCACTAATGTGGCGCTCTGAATAGACATTTGCATTTGAATTAACCGACTCCACACATCATTTCATCGGACAGAAATTAAGTCACTGATGGAATCAAGTGGGAAAAGTCGGTCGGATGGGTTAATGTTGCAGTGAGCTGTCGTTGGACTGGAAGGTCACTGACTCAATCACGCAGCCGTTAACATGCTTATTAGAAGCTAGTTGTGCCATTATTGTGTATAAGCTTGAAGAAAATTAAAATACATTAGGGAAGGCAAAGAGGGATTTCATTTTTCCTGTTGTAAAAAAATAAATAAATCAGTAATTCTTCACATGAAAGTGGCAAGTTGCTTTCTTTCCCTACTTTGAGAAATAATTTCAAGAATCCGAAGACCTGCCAAGCTGCGGTGCTCAGCTTCTTCCCAATTGCTTGATTACACTGTTGTTGATTGAAGGAAAAACACTATCATTAGATCAAATTACAATGATTTGTTAAAATTGCACTCTGATATATTTTCAAGTATGTGCTGTGAGTCATGCGGTATGAATCTGGCAGTTGGGGTGGCAAAAACAGGAACTTACATTTTTGTGGGTTTAAATATTATCTGAAAAGTGTAATAGAGCAGTTATACTCTTCCAAAGGTATAGATTTCAGAACTGTTCACTGGTTGGTTTTTTTGTCACCTCTGGTATGTTAAAGATGCATCTTCAGACACCTTTGATCTTATAACCTCAAAATCATATTCTGTGTAGTGAAAGGTGGTCTAACCAACATATTTTTGTTTTTATGTATTTAAAATCATACAAATGATGTGTATAAACGTGGGTATCTGGCATGAAAGTTGTCCCTCTACCAACAACCTCTACCACTCCATCCAACAACCAAATATGGATGTTTTATTTTTCGTTATTTTGCCTTTTAATCGGTGCGCATGGGAGCCGACCGATGAACAGTTGTGTTCAGGGAAATGAAATAATGTTGGGAAATTCATGTTGCAGGACACACACAGAGAAAAACAAAAAAGAAGATTTGTGTTCAGCAGCGTGAATCGATAGATTGAAGGTCATGGCTGTTTCGGGAACTCCTGGGAGAACGGGTTACACTCCAAGATGAGTTACAAAAAAACTCTTCCCAGCAAAGTTGTCGTGAACGGAGGGAAACTATCCATAGAGGCCACACCCAGTTGTGGTACCAGGCTGTAAACATGCTTCTCCATTAGTTGGGGGGGTCTGTGGGGAGCTATAATCTTGGGCCCTTCTGTATTGTCTTCATGGAGGTTGCTGCCTGGTTTAGACTCATTTCTACATTTAACTCTAAACTGCGTTTTTAGGAGAAAAGTGCAGCAGCACTTGGAGCAGTTACTCTTGGACAGAGTGATTGCTCTTAAAGTGGCATTGAAATCCCTTTTTTGACCTTCATCTTTTATTGCACATATTCTGGATATCATGCTGCCTCGTTTGAAGTGTGTGATAGTTGCTTTGCTATTGCTAAATTGCTAGAATGAGTGCTTCTGTCTCGGCAAGGCCCCCTTTTTTAAAAATCGATTTTCTTTTCAGTGAGACTTTCCTTTGGATAAATAAAAGATGTAATGATTGAATTCTAATAAATTGTAATAGTATTTTTTGACAGGTGTGGTCTGAGGCAGGTGTAAACCACCAGGAAATGTCACAATCCACCACGAGCGCTAGACTTGGATAAAGTTCAATATGTGCGTGTAAAAAGTTAATGTCAGTCAGCTGTTGGTAGTTTGCTTTTATTCCTGAAATATGCATCTTTCTTTTTAGTGCCTCAGGCTCAAAGGCTTGTTTAAGGTCAAATCGGTGTGCTGTAATGCAGAAATGCCTCTTTTCAAAACACAACCAGAAAAAAATGTGCACAAATACTTAGTTTGTCACATGCAGCCGTTTTCTCGTTAGATCTTATTCAGTTGTTCAAATGGATGTTCATGTCGACATATGCCTATTAAACAACAACTGTGTGGTGATTTTATGAGTAGTGAGTGTTAGTTTTCTTTGCAGTGCAGGTGACAAATTCATTTATTCACTTTATATATTTACTTAATTTTTTATCTCGCTTGCATTTCTTTCTTTTTAACTAAAATCTAGTGTCTGTGGTGAATGACTGGGGCATCCATTCCACAGGTTTGCTTTAGTAAGTCCTCTTTGAGCGCTTTAAAGGTAAGAACTAAGAAATCTAGCTAAAGAACAGAAGAGAAACCTGACCTAAGTTTAAATAACATCACTATGCTTTGTAAGTAAAACGCCAGGGTTGTGTGGGGTCTGGAGTCTATTGTTGCTGTCATAGGGAGGGAGACAGAGTACAATCTGGACAGGTCGCCAGTCCATCACAGGGCTAACAGAGACAATCGTTCACACTCACATTCACACTCAGTTTAGACTCACCAATTTGCCTAACAAGCATGTCTTTGGGCTGTGAAAGGAAAGTGCAGCGCCCAGAGAAAACCCACACAGGTAATCTATGAGGCATCTATGCTGACCTCGGTACCGTCATGCATGCAGAGAGAAAAGTAAAAAATTCAATCCAAGTTCAAAAGAGAGGTCTTTGTAAGAAAGTTTGTGGATTGTGCCATTTCCACACTGTCCTCATGATTTTTTTTGTTGAGCAGGACTGGTTGACTCAGAGTAAATGAGGTGATAATTACCTAGAGCAATGATCGCTGGGAAGGTCATAGTAACTCATTTAACAGTTCTAACCACCCAAAGTCTAAACAGGAAGACCCTAGCTGACTACAAGGTTCAAACTTAGAAACTCTTAGTTGTGTAGTGACAGGGTTAACTGCTAAATAACAAAGTTACTTTAGACTAGGTGTGTGTGCAGTTAGTTAGCTAGACTCCAAAAAGATGTGAAGTTTTAAAGCAAGACCGATGACAGCTGCCAGCATAGTTCTGCAGTTCTTTGATATAGAAACTGAACCGCTGCATGGCAGCTTATTTAACTGAGTCATGAGTCAGTTTACTAAGCTGACAATGTGTAACTGTGTTCTGCGTAAGCATGAGGATGTTAAGCCGCAAGGGAAGATGTCCGCTGGTGTTGATGCTGCTAATGTTAACTACACCCAGCAAACTAATCTGACCTGATGTCAGTTTTGGCTGTGTGGCAAGCAGGGTTGGAGCCAAATGCAGGACACGTGAAAACAGAGCTGAGTTCTGCTTTAATGTTGATTCTTTTTAACAGAGTCCCAAAAACACAAAATAAAAAAAGCTCAAATCCATCCAGATCCCAAGTTCAAGTGATGAACAGTTAATGTGTGCATGCTTTGTGCTTACTGCTTTCTTTCTTTCAGAGTATGTGCAGAAAACTTGTGGAAGTTACTTTTTCAGAAAGTCTAGTGAAAGAAATGCTAAGAAGCTATGGAGAAAGCCTGTCCTGCAACTGACCTTGGCTTTGTGATGACCTTGGCCTGTCCATCTTTTGTATATAGTTTAACACAAAGCAGTTCAGTGACGACAAAACGTTTTCATCAGCCAAGGCGTCAACAGCAATAGCAGTAATAAAGTCTTTATAGAGTCAGTGAAATACTGAAGGGCAGTAATACATTGAATTATAAACAAAATATGACAAAAAAAGTAGTTGCTTTGCATTAAGATGTTGAAAATTACAATTTTAAAATCAGCTTTTCTATATAGCACCTTTTTAATGCTTAAATATTTCTATTTTTTAACTTTTTGCTAAATGCATGCAGAAATGTAATCAAGAAGTCATTTTCTGCCTTTGTTTTGTTCTCCTGACTGCTTGATTATCACAGTGCCGCTGTCATGTGAAGCAGCCGCATCCCAGAATGAGAGATTTCAGCACAAAGTGTTGTATTAGAAATTACTGCAATTAATTCAGCTCCCGGAGGGCTGATAACTTGCCAGGAAATGGAGCCACTCTAGAATAGAAATCTCATCCGTCACTCCGTGTAGCCTTAATGTTGACATTTGGGTGGTCCCATTTTTTTGACCTTACCTTGTATGTAATTTATCATAAAATGTGCCTGCTGATCAGATAAGCTGTCTGTTTTAGCTTTGAAACATATATATCAAATGGCTTTTTCTGAAATCATCGGAGCGAGAAATTACAGCTCCAGTTACCTGACAGAGTCCTATCAAGTTTGTGATTAGGTGCCCAACCTGAATTTGAACCAATATCCAGCCACGATTGTTCTCGCAGCTGCCAGAAGGACCTTGGTTGATGATGATGTGCCTCCTTGAAATACAGATGAGTCACTAATCATCTGCAGCATTCCCGTCTTACTCTGAGCGGATTCAAGGCTAAGGCCACCTGGGGGGGAACAAAGCCTGTATCCTCTTTTTATTTTGTTTATAATTGCTGACAAAAATGTCTGAGTTATATATTTGCGCTTTGCAAAACAGCACAAATCACTTTTCTCGCACGCTAACATCTCGTTCTGTTACCACAATGCTCCTGTTATTTCGAAACCCCCATACAAAATTGACCAGAGTAGCAGAAAAGGAGAGACCATTTCCCTGGCTTGCTCTGCTAAAACGAATAGTCTTACATCTGAGCACCGTGTTCTGCTTGACTGGATTTGTCTGCCAGCTTGCTTTTGTCAGGGCCCGAAAGAAACCAATAGAGAGAATGAAAGAAATATGGAAGGGGAAACCTGGAGAGCTTAGTGCTGCCAGATGCTCACTTGCAAGCAAGAAGAGACAAAAGAAAGAGCCAGAGGGGTTCGCAGTAGCAGAATCATTCCTCCTTTCTCTTCACCTCATCTTTCTTCACCCTCCTGGCAGATGGGCCGCTTCAGAACCGGGGTAAAGTCATCTCGGTGTGCTTTCTTGATCCCCCATGCTCCATGGACTACAGCGAAAAGTAAAATAAAATTCGTTAAACAAATGAAGAGCAGGTAGCCGATCTTTTACTAAAAGGTGATGTTACTTTGTGGGTGGCACTTTTATTTATTTATTTGTTTATTTTTAATTAAGCGCTGATTACCACATGGGCAGCCTTTTTAGCGAAGCAGGGTTTCAATTATTCAGTTAGGAAGCCATGTATATTAATTTAGCTGAAAGCTGCAGTGTCAACAGAGCATTGTGTGGAGTGGTATAAGGACAAGATTAATAACCAGTTTTGCAGAAAGTGGAAATGGAAAAACAACATAAAAACCAGTTCAGATTGGTTGGTTTGAAATCCGTAGGTGTGGAGGATCATCTCTGAGTCATCGGGCGATCAACAAAGCTGGATGCTGTCTGCTAACAAGCGAATTTAGGGTTTCAGTGGCGAACACGTGGCCAAGTCAGGAGACGTGTGTGCAGAGGGCAGGGAAGGAAAGTAGAGCAGAGTAGAAAATGGGATAAAGAGAGAAATCTACTGAAGAAATCGGACTGGAGATGAGGAAAAAATAAAAGAGGGAAACTATTTCAACTCTAACCTGACCTTAACCCACCTTTTAAGCAAATCAGGTACTGGCCACAATTTAACCAGTGAAATTAAACTCAGTGCGCGCTCATTTCTGTGTATTCAGTTGTCATGATGGAGCGGTCAGCTCAAAAGAAAACTGCAACGAATGGAGACCGGAGGAGATGAAATAAAAGGAAAGAAAGAGAAGTGGAGGCGGGAGGAAAGGACAGTCGGATTTGGGTGAGGAGAGGAGGAGCTGAAGTGAAGACTAAGAGAATTTGGACGTCTGCCTTGTGATTTCTAACGCTGCCAAATCCCCCCTTGGACCTGGGAGATGCACACGGAGCTGAGACAACTGTGGGAGGTTCTGGGATGCTGAGATCCATCTCAACTAGGGGCAGGGAAGCATCTGTAACAATGATGAAGAGGGAGGTTATTATTTTCATCTGGATCGTATTAGATTATTTTAGAAGTGATGGATTTCACAAAGCACATCGCTCATTTTTATCAGATTTTTTTTTTTGCAACTGTTACATGAAAATAATAAGTTGAAAAGTTGGCACCTCTGTAAAATTGTCACATCACCATTTTCTTTCATGACTGCCGCTACATTAGAGAAATGAAATTGATGACTACTGCAAAGGGACGTCTCCCAGCCCACAGTAGATTTTTGCACTTGTAGCCAATGATGAAGCTCACTAGCTTTGTTGTTAGCTCGTACACAAAGCCTGCAAGCTAGCTTGCTGCATCTTGATTACAGGCATGCCCGTACTGCAGGGCCTTTACACTGTAAAGACATTTGCAGAGCTGAAATAATCACATCGCCAGTTGTGACGGCCTTTTCAAAACTTTGCTTCCAGTCTGCTTAAAAAGATCCTATTAAAGCTGTAAGATCCAGTTAAGTCAAGTTTTAGCGAATTAAATAATCAGTGTGGACTTGGTGTCTATGATGAACTAGTTTATTTTTCTCCTGCGTGTTCAGTACCATCTGCTCTCCATGTTTCTCTCACATTTTATCGGTTAGGTGCTGGTAGTTGGTGTCCTTAACTTAGGACAGCTTAAAGAAATTACATGAAACCTTGCGTAAGAGTTCACGCTGTGTTGAAGAATAATGGTGGTCATACCAAATATTGACTTTCAAGCTTTTTAGAAGTGTACAAACTCTCGTCTTGCCTTATATATTTCCATATATGTTAAATTTCCTCAGCCATTTCCCACGAGGTGAGGCTCAAAACTTTTGCACAGATTTTTATCACTTTTGTGTTTCACAATTCACGTGAAAACTACAGCTGCAAATTACAGGAAACCTGCTGCCTTTCTGACAGTTGTGACCCATTATGGGAGCAGTGACAATGACATGCTTGACCGCTCTATTGAAGTTTTAGGCTAGTGTGCACACACGCACACACACACACACACACACACACACACTATTCTCATACACAGACTATTCTCATACACAGACTAAAGAGCCTGAGGAGGTTTCCTTATATAAAGGACAAGGTCATAGACAGTCATGTTTCCTGTATATCAGAGCATCATTACACATTTATGTTAAGTCCCTCAGACAAATGAATTTTTTAATTGAATATGCTTGTAGAATGGATGGACTCAGCGGAGGTTTATCAGTCACCGCTTCCTCCTCACTGTGTAATGAGTTTTGGTGATAAAGTGGATTCCAGATCGGCCAATTGAAAAACAGATGTGCAGCCATCAGATTTCATGACTTCATCTATTCCATCTGTGCAGAAAATGTGGTCAGATGTCTAACATGCCTGTAATATACCTTCAAACAAGCACACAGTAGTTGAAAAGCGTCTGCAATTAGATTTTATCACTAAACATTTCGCACGACTCCGACGATATTCTCATTAGCTGCAGAAATATAAAAGTTTGTGCAACTGGAATTTGGAAATTGTCTTGGGAAAAATGAAGCGAAGTTCACTTTGTGCTTTGTTCCGTTTTATGATGAGGTAAAGCACTTTACAGAAATATGACTCCAATTTCTGCTGATTTATTTTAGGTAGATGATTATGATAAAACACACACCACCTGTCTTCCACTTACTTTAACAAAATGTCTGCTTTTTTAGTGAAACATATACTTGAAAATATGTAAATTTGGCTTGTTACAGCTTATTTGTTTACAATAAACCATCATTAAATGAATTCTTTTCGCCTCACTTTATTCGCTGTGGGGTTTAAATTATAATGAAGAGTAAAGTTATCATTTAGGAAAAGTTTATTTGAATGCATGCTGAGCCAAAAAAAAAAAAAAAAGTAATGTGCTTTTTTCTCTGAAAACAAACCCTCGATGAGGAAAAGGTGTGCTGTAAAATATAAAATATTGCAATTTGTGGTCCCTGGAAAATAAGCAACATGACATCAAAAATCAATCACACGGCTTTTAGCAATTACATTACAACCACACCAACAAATGAAAATTATAATAACAACTCATTTCCAGGTTTAAATTAGAACGTAGTCAACAAAAAGCAAATTTTCTGTATTTCTCAGAAGTTGTGGTAGTGAAAGTTGATTATGGCTATGAACAGCATATGCAATTAAACGATGTGTATGCTTACAATATTTTTGATTGGAGGTTCAGAAAGACGCTGAACTGGAAATCGATCAGAAGTAAAGTTTGTTTCATACAACTTATACACAGCCAGCCTGTTTTTAATTAACTGATATTTGTGCATAACCTTTCCTTACTCGTGTGTGTGTGTGTGTGTGTACCTCATCACATCGTATTTCAGGGGCCACGCATTAGTTAAATAATTTGAAACATGCTTATAAGTTACAGTGAATGTACAGTTAACTTTAAAATTCCGATTAAATTCTGCAACATTTAAATTAGCTCACATGCCTCCACGTGACTCTTGTGAGATCCAGTTAAATTCAGTAACATGGAAAATGCACTAAACAAAAAAAGTGCAGTAGTCTCTCCAAAAGAGTTGTTGCTTCACAAATTCATACTAACAAACTAACATTGAATTACCTTACGCAAGACTTCAGAGTTTGACCATCCACCCCAGCAGTCTCCCTACAACATTATGCAGTGTTCTTTTTTTGTTTGTTTTTTTTGTTTTTTTTAAAGAGATGATGCACATATACTTATGAAGACATGGTTAAGATGACCTGCTGAAGTTTAAACAGCATCAGGATGGAGAAGTAAAGTCATGTAAGTGACTTTGAACGTGCATGGTTGCCTCTCCTGGAAACTGAGGTTACAGTTTGTACATGCTCACCAAAATTGGACATTACAAGACTGGAAAAATAGTGGCTGATCTGATGAGTCAAGAATATTTATCAGGTACATTTGGATGGTAGGGTCAGAATTTTGTGTAAACATGAAAGGATAAATCCCTCCATGTTTCAATGGCTGAGGTTTTTAGGGTATATTCTCCTGATATGCTTTGGATTCATTTGTACCAATTTAGCACTGTTGAAATGCCACAGCCTACTTGAGTATCGATGCTGACCGTGTCCATCCAAGTCCATACCCACTTTCTGATGGCTGCTTTCATGAATCTCAAATGGTCTCAAACACCTTTTTGAAACTATCCCATGAAGAATTAAGAAGTTCAGAAGGTAAAATGGCGTCCAAAAGAGTATAGAAGTCCAAAGGTGCCAGCTTTATCTACCGGATACCAGTTAATTTTCATCTGGAGTCCCGGACAGTTTGATTGCATGTATACATTTTAGAAGGAAACCAAAGACAAACACATTTAAGCATGATAAAACAATGACATAACCATGTAACATGTTTTGTTTTTGCCTTTGTTTCATTTTTTTTGTTTAATATTATTTAATTTAATGGAAAGAAGGCAGAGCAGGGCATTACTTCTGTCTATTGTACCCAAAGTTTTCAAAGTCTGCTTTGGTTGTAATGTGGTCCAGTCTAACTGTGTCCAGCTGGTAAGCCCCTCCCCCATTAAAGGGTCCCCAACCCATACATGCATTTGCAAACACCACATTAACAGGATGAAAGCAGTGATTATGGGAAATCATTTTGCATTTATCAATTTCGGGTGGTCCTAATCGTGCCTGTAATCTTCAGCTTCTTTATACTCAGAGAAAAGCAACTTGTTCAGTTCATTAGATCCCTGCAGGCATCTGATTGCAGAAACTAATCTGAAAATTATTGCGTCAAAGCACAAAGCACATACTGTAACATTCAGCCATCTACTGCATTCAGTTTGATGAAATCAAATTTGAAACAATACAAAACTGTTACCAAATAACCCCATAACATCTGTGCATGTCACATGGGTTGGTTATTCTGTGTTTGTGTTACCAAATGCTGTAAATCACAGCCTCCTTTCTGACTAAAAGTCATGTTTTATTCTTGAAATTTGATATCAAAATGAGAGATTAATAAACCAGTGTAAAATTAATAGAATTTAATGGTTTAAAAGTGTTTCAGATTGATGCAGTCACATACTGCTTCATCACTTTTTGTTTTAATCGTTTAGTTTTGTCATTTTTAACAGCTCAAAGCCCCCATAATCTGCTTCTGCCTTCACATCTGCATCATCCAGGCAACCCTTTGATTTCTTGTGGAAGAGTCGGCATTTGCTGAGCTGTTGTTGTCGTCATGTGTCACCGTGATTAGCGCTGCTGTTTTTAACCCCAGTGATGTGACAGGTCTTTTTTTAAACATGTATTCATTAATCACTGCAACATTGGCTTTATATTGAACTTATACTTTGTGGCATCACCTACTCGAGCAAAATAGCAGGTTTGCATAACAGGTGGCTGAAGACACGGGTAGCGCTTCCCTACCACCTGCGCTATTTAGAGAGCACTCTAATTGCTGGCATAAATGTGTGAATATACAGTAGGTTGTTCTAAGTATTCGGCGAAATGACTGATGTTGACATTTTCTTGCTCTTAAAAGCAATCTCCAGGTTAAAAAAAGGGAAAAAAGCTTAAACAATAGTGCAATTTGGGTTTTGAGTGAAAGTCAGAATTGATCTTGAACACCTTTTTAAAATGATTTGCAAGAGCACCGCTGAGCAGATGCCAGCGCTCGGTTGTTTTTGATTGGTAGTGGTCGCTGGGTGGTTCTGGGTGGGGGGAGGAAGGGTCAAAGTGCTGTTATTGTTGGTCTGGTTTGAACAGAAAGCATCTGCTGGTGTTGGGGGTGGGGGGTGGGGGGTAAGCATTTTACTGAGGGTGCTATGAAGGATAATTTGTTCTTTCAGTTCTCAACACACAGGCACAAGCTATTTTCTACGGGGGTGCTTTGACTTTTCCAGGGGGAGCTATAGCACCCCCTAGCATCCCCCTGGCCCCGCCACTGATCTGTGGTGTGAATTTGAACATCCTAGGTGAGACTGTACTCAAGTTATCATGTTCAGAAAAATTGACCTCTGACCTTTAGCTTGAGGTTAACGCCACCGAGATTCAAACTCATCTGAGATCTTCAGCAGACGCATCTGTGGTGTGAATTTGAACATCCTAGGTCACATCATTCTTGAGTTATGGCCAACGTTAACGTTTTTGTGACACCACCGACGCAGTGACTTTTTCTTCGAAACATGCATCAATGAAAATTTTTACTATTTCTTAAACAGGGTGCAGGATGTGTTCATACAGTCAGGTTTATAGAGGGTATTTGTGGATGTCTCATTAAATGAGAGTACAAAGCAAATACCTGCTGAGCCTGCTGAGGCCACAATAACAAAAAGTGAGTTATATTATAAACATAATGGGAAGTCATTGTATAATTAATACTCAGTATTTGCATCTTTGTAATGTGTGCAGGAAAGGTTTGATGAGTGTGTGTGTGTGTGTACTCATTTGCATACAGACCAGTATATCTCTTTCTGCAGTTATCTGTTAATGAATGAGGTCTACTATCCTCTGCTGCCTTCTTGCTTCCTCTGAGCTTCATTTTATCTGCAGTCAGATCCAGTTGCACTAACACACAGAGACATCAATCGGGCGCTGCACTCGCAGCTACAGAAGAAGATGAAAATGGATTTCACGCCCAAGTTGTCAAGTGAATTTAGGATTATAATGTACACGGCTCCTGTTTTAATTCATAAAACTCAAATTCAATTAATTCAGCAAATAACGTTCAGTTAATGTGATTTAATATTCTTTCTAACTTATTGATGAGGCTGCAAATGGTATAGAAATGCTTTAAAAAAAAAAAAGGTGATGCAGGCATGATTACCAATCCACCAAGATGGAGGCCAACAGATTATGGTGCCCCCCCCCCCCCCCCCCCCCCCCCCCCCATTACCCTCCCCCTGCCCTTGCCACACTCAAACTTCCACATCCCCTTTTCACGACTGAG
>VUQK01044261.1:0-13217 GCA_015106715.1 Bujurquina vittata
CCAGGACTGAACTCGTCTGGACAGAGATCTCGGATGTTGTTCCTGGAATATGCTAGAGCCGATCTCCCAGTTTCGGGACTGCGTCTGTGTTCCAGTTACCACAGGAACTACTATTCCTTCACCTTCCACATACTCCCGAGCTCTTCTCTCAGCCCTTGGCATTTCTCGAACCTCTCGTGTTCCTTCTTCCTGATATCCCTCTGTATTGCTATATCTATCACTGCAGCCCTCTTCCTCCGCTTGTCCAGTTGGTTAGTCATAGTCCCAATCGATCCATCTGTATCTGGAAGTCCCATGGGATCTTAGCTCGGTCATTCTCAACCACCCTTGGGGATGTATCCCATTTTGACCTCATGACTTCCAAATTATACTCGGCACTGATGTTCCTGTATACTATGCCAGCCAGTTGGATATGGTGTTCCATGTATACCCTACCTGCTAGCATCTGCTTTTATGTGTTGGACTGTCTCAGGGGCATCTCTGCACAGCCTGCACCTGGGGTCTTGCCTGGTGTGGTAGACCCCAGCCTCTGTCAATGTTGTGCTCAGAGCTTGTTTCTGCGCTGCCATGATTAGTACCACTATGCTGTCTTTTAGCCCATTTTAGTCCAGCCATTGGTAGAACTTTTTGACATCAGTCATGACAAAAACGTTGACCACGCACATGATCACAGTGCCACGATGTATTCAACAGAATGTAAATTATAAAATGTTTGAGTGTGTCCAAACTTCTGGCTGGTACTGTATATAGAGTACTCATATGAACTACCACAGCCTTTTCGTGTAGCACTATAAAATTCGTGAGACCTTTAAAATAATTTCCTCAAGTCTGGCCAGAACTGAAGGACTTTGCAGTAATAAATGATGAACGTGCAGCCTTTTGAAAAGTACTTCTCAGTTCAATATATTCCCAAGAAAAACTTTAAATTCCCAATTGAGGCAGCTGCAGTAGGGAGCAGGCAGGCTGCTGAGAAATGCTGCTAGTGTTGGCTGGCTTTATATTATTTTGGGAAATATAAGCCTGCTTGCTCCATTGCATTTGAATTGCCTCCAACTCACCTGTGAATAGCATTCTCCTGGTGGGAATAACTGTTTATACTTGTGCCATATGTGGTTTTTTTCTTTAGCCATAACAAAAACAAATGTATACTAAAAAGTCATGGTGTTCTCTTTCTAGTGTAGGCACTCTTACGTCGGTCAGGGGACATGAGAGACAGAAGATTAAAACCTTGTTACAATGTCAAACACCAGTGATAGATCTGCCAGCTTCGAGGCTGCAAATCTAAATCACATGTCCTCACAGATTCGATTACTAAATACAGTTTTACTACTTTATCAAATAGTAGATTGTTGCAGTGTTTGTATTGCCAGGGCTATACTTCAGTTTAGAAGACTTTAAAAAAGTCATATCGTCACAATATTCAAAGCACCAAAAGCGCAAGACGTGTATAATTTTAAATGCAGTTTCAACAATATTGCATGGGTGCATTGTCAGGGCCGTTCATTCATACATTCCCAGGAATTCTCAATTAGTATTTAATTTAGAGAAAGAAGCTGTGCTTTATTTTGGAGAGGACAATAAGAAATTTACCTTTTATCTTCTAAAATCCTGAAGTACTAATCAGTCCCATTTTCATTTGTTCTGTGTTTCTGTTCTCTAGCTGAAATGTTTTCTTGAATAATTAAATCCAGTCATGCCACTTGTTGCATATTAGAGAATTTGTAGTGGAGACACTTAAACATAATGCAATGGGAATGACTGCTACAAATGGCATACGCCTCAGAGCAGTACTGGTTTTATAAGGTGACAGTTCTAATAGTACTAATAGCACTAAATAAATTAAAAGTGTAAAAAGTGTACAAAAACATCGAAAAATAAGTAACCGTTTCCTCTATTTTATTTTAAGTTGTCTAAAAAAATGTATACCTTTCTTAATTAAACTTTTATGTAGAGTAGCATAAGGTTAGGGGATTGCTGTGATGCTTAGTCTGACTTGAATTAAATTAAAAATGTAATAAATAATTAATAAGACCTACAGTTTATTTAGTGCTTTTTGGGAACATCTGGTCCCTCTATGAATAATTACAGCATTAACTGTAAGAAAAAAAAGAGCCAAACTCAAGGTGAGTGTACTATTTGTCACTACAAATTCACATAATGAAACTCTGTGGTTTCAAAGTTTGATCTGTTTTGTCCAGCTAATAGTTTTAGCTGCCTAGAGGGCAAAGCGGTGCTCTGCTACTTTCTGACAGGTTTTTCTTTTCTTTTCTTTAGCTGAAAATATCGCACAGTTGTTCAGTCAGATGCATGCCACTGCATGTGAAAACACATCTGCTGTACAATCACAGTGGCCAAATGGCAAACATCCCTCATTGTCCACAGAAATCCAGCTTTCTCTCGTGTTTCATTTAAACTAACAATTGAACTAAGCTGATTAGTTTTATGATAGATTATATTGGCTCAACCTAACCAAAATATTACTGCCTTGTTACTAGCGCCCTTATACACTGACTGACTACAGTGACCTTGAATCTAACAGTACATGGATCAGTTTTAGATAGCTAGATAGTTAAGTAGCATTTACCTTTGCTTTGACAATGAAGAATTTCTTACCTTTCACCTGCCAAACTGCAGCACTATTGACCAATTCAAATATGAATGTCTGCACCTTTGTACGTTTCTGCCAGGCAGCAGTATGATGGGGGTGGAAGGTTTCTCTATAATATCTTTGTAAAACGTCACCAATGTGGAGCTGAACAAGAAATTTTTAGAGAATTTCTGAACATTGCTGCATCTGCACTGTGTGATTCATACAGTGCCTTGAACTTACAGTTTGTATATGATTCAATTCCATTTTATTTATGTAGTGCCAAATCACAACACACACCACACCCACAGTCACCTCAAGGTGCTTTATATTAAGTAAAGACCATAGAATAATTACAGAGAAAACTCAGACACCCTGTGGAAGAGAGACAGAGATTAATATTAACTAATGATTAAATGCAGAGTTGGGTATAAACAGTGAAATGAGTTGAAGGAAAAATAAATACTCAGTGCATTATGGGAAACCCCCAACAGCCTAGGCCCAGTGTAACTAAGGGATCGTTCAGGGTCAACTGAGCCAGTCCTAACTATAAGTTTGATCAAAAAGGAAATAAAAATAGAGAGTGTGTCTCTCTCCCACACCCTGAAAATGTCATTGTTTATCTGCTTTTGAGAGGTCATCAAAAGAATTGCATATTGAATCAGGTGGGAAATTGTATTGCAGGCTGTACTGCAGTTCTGTGGAGCCTCCCGCAGGGCTGGGTGATGGAGCTAAAATATTTGATCTGTGATCTGCAGTATAATATGATAAAACCTTTAACAAAGTATCAGTGGTGTCCCATCAGGGCAAGCAGGGCTTGTCTATTGAAATCTAAAAATAGACAACAATTAAACCATACCAAAATGAAAATGATCTCTCCCCTTTCATCTCAAACAGTGTTGTCATAATGCTTCTTGCCTATTTACATCATTAACATGGCTGGCGTCTTGTGGGCACAGTTGCCTCCAGTTCCACTGAAATCTGCAGCATGTCTGGATATCACGGGCATCTCAGTGGCCTGTTAACAATGGCTTGAGCCTGTCAAGCTGAGAGCTCAGAAGCCTTTTCATGTTTGTGCATGCACATTGTGGCTATAAATTGCAATAGTTATTAACTGATGTGTGCTGTATTTAATTCGTCAGAAAAGAAAATGTTCAAGTTTTATTAACTTTGAGGTGGACGCCAATGGGAGTCAAGTATACTAATGATTGGCATGTGAGGTAAATGGGAAATTAGTGAGTTACCTACCAGTGTTAATTTCGTTGATGAAATATTTTTGTCATAGTTTTTGTTTTTTCATGACCAAAACGAGACGATAACGAAATTTAAACTTCCAGAAAGGATGAAAACGATGACTAAAATAATTGACACTTTTGTCAACGAATGAAAACGAGATGAAAATGTTTGGTGGGGGGGGGGGGGACATCTAATCAGAACTGATTTAATTTTGTAACAGGGCGGGATTAACATCCAATCAAACGCACAGGTGCACAAGTTTGGCCTAAAGCCGGGAAGGACAGACTTCTGCTAGAACTAAAAGAAACAAATTAAAACAGTTTCAGCAGGGAGAAAGAGAAGAGTCGATGAGTAAACCATATGACTCTCTGCTAAAAACGTGACAAATCTTAATGACAACTGTAAGCCAGTCAGCCAGATCTCCATGCAAAGGTAAGCATTTTAATGTCATTTAGGGTAAAGTGTTTTTCCTAGCTTAGCGTTTATGTTTAGAGAAAATCACCACACTTTTGCTAATCTTAGTCCTGAACACTGTCCTGTACCTGTCAGAGCGTGTCCTGCTGAAAAACGCTCGTATTATTTCAGTAAGGACTCCTCCTCACTCAGCGGGATTCACATAGTGGATGGTGTCATTCCTGATCTTCAGTCAGTCTCCGGTCTTTTTCTGTTTTCATACATATAGTTTTTGTGTCGCCTGCTGAGAGGCATCACTTTTCCATTGTCCGTCTGTCTGTCCATCTGTGCATGTCTGTCTGTATGTCTGTCATGGTTCCAGTAATTGTTCTCAGTAATTGTGCAACATATCGACTTCAAACTTCGAGGATAGATTCAAATTCACATCATAGATGCATTTACTAAAAATATGGGATGAGACTAAATCTGAGCGACCCTGACCTGAAAGTCAGAGGTCAAGATTTTGTTTTGTCGCCTGCCGAGAGGCAGGGAGACACTTAGGGAGCACTTTTCCATCATCAGTCCGTCCATCATGTTTTTAGTATCTCAGTAACCGTGCAACATATTAACTTCAAACTTGGAGGATAGATGCGTATTAAAGAGTACAACTGCGGAGCACAAGAACCACAACTCTACCTCCTCTCATACTGGTTTAATCACTGTTATCAATCTTTCCATCGTTCAGTCCTCTCTCAGCTTGTCTCATCTCTGTGTTTCCTATGTCAGATATCATTATCAATATTGAATGAAATAAACTTCATGTGTAAAACATAGACAGACGCGGTACCCGTTGAACAACAAATATTTACTGTCAAAATCTATTAGTAAGTATTAACTGCTAAGCTCAACAGGTTATCGTATACTTTCTGACAATCCTTTGAGCAGGCGACAGTCTTTGGAACAGTCGTGTTTCTGACAGCTGTCTCATGATGTCTCACACTCTTCCTGTCTTTTAATTGGAGCATCAGGTGTTGAATGCCTTTAAATTAATTAGCTATTCCTTTTACATTGTTTATACAGGATAATAATGTTTGTGGTCTTATGCCAGCCATTGCCTAGCAACAACAGCTGTAAGTATGAGATAACAGACAAGTACGAGGAAGTCTTGGGGGGGTGGGGGGGCTTTTCTTTAACTAATGGACTGAAGACTGTCAGAAGAAGTTATGTGTTTTTGAAAAGTGGTGAGCCTCTACACCTTTAAAGAAAAAATTCAACATCACAGCAAGATGCAAGGTTAAGTCCAGGCTAATCAGAGCTGCCCACCACTGTCTCCACCACAAATAGTCTGCTGGTTTTATAAACCCACTAAGACTTATTCAGTGTGTCGATATGAAATATATCTGTGGATTTTAAAAGTAACCTAAAAAAACTACACGAGCAACTTCATGGTATGGGTTTCCACGACCGAGTAGCTCCACTATGTGGCCCAGTCCTTTGTTCCTTCAGTGAATCTGAATCCAGGTTAAACTGATATTTTTTTTTTGAACAAGAGCAGTGTCTCTGTCCATAACCTTTACTGTAAGTGATCATGCCAACAAACAAATGAGCAGAAACACACAGAAAATCCTTATGACGGGCTGTACAAATCAAAATGCATTCATTCATGTATATACATTCTTCCTTTACATACATAAGACTCTCAGTTTTATTAAAATTTTTATGTTTACACGTTTATACACACATTGTGTGTATAAATGAAAATGTATTTTCACTTCCTGCATTTTGCTCTCATGCACATGCATTCAATGTGCATTTAATCTTACAAATAACCTATGTATGTAGGCAGAATGCATGCATGTCTGAAAATATGTGCATCTAAGAGAAGAATGTGTGTATGGAAGAGTATAGTGGAAACGAAGGAGTTTAATTGGAATGGAAGGCATTGGGCTATTCCTAAGAAATGTTTTATTATCTTCTGACATGGTCACATCCTTGGCCACTTAAGCAAGTTGGACGGGCTCATCTCCAACCACAGCCTGGTGAGATGAGGGGACTTTTTAGGCCTGAAACGCCCATGTAGCTCCAACGGGCCAAATAGCTACGCAGAGTCAAACTGGGCCGTGGCAGTCGTTGTGATGTCAGACCCAGAAACACTTTGGTAACTGAAGCCGCCGGTCAAAGAAATGGTAACAGCAAAACCGGCTGCCTGTGCGAAATACAGAATATGAAATGTGCTTTGCTCATTTAGCAACACAATTTGGCGCCGCTTACAGTGTGTCAGCTGAAGTTAATTCTTTCAGATAAACTTCTGTTTTAAAAATAGCAATTTAAAAAAAAAATATTGGGGACTATTTGTAAATGTGAGTAAGTGTAAGTTTATGCTCACTTTGATTACTTCAGACTGAATACTCTGGAGCATTTTGATTTTACTTATTTAGTTTTACTCAACCTCACTGAATTTAAATTGCCACCGGCCAAAACATTGTATGTTTCATGCGGATTTTACAGATTTTTATAAAGGCACTTTATAAGAGTTCAATTTATTTATGCATGTTTACTCACTCTGCTTTTGCCATTATGCTTTTCTGTGCAATTGAAGAGGACTTAATAGCAAACTGTGCAATGTTTAAATAACATGAACTGTGACCTCAGTAACATTTTATTTATTTTATCTTATTACTTTTTTAAAGCTGTGGCAGTTAAAAGTGTAAGCTGGTCACGACTGCACTGTTAGCTGTCACATTATGACATTAGCAACTCTTTTAAGAGACTGACAGTGTCTAATTATAGGTGAATGAAACTAAGGACGAATAAATGTGAAATATAGTTTCTGCAGTGCCAGAACACATTATCATACTGTCAAACAAAGATGTCATCGTCCTTCCACCATTCATCAAGCAGTGTTGTTGTGAAGCATCACACAAAGCAACATTTATGTGAACAATTAATGTATTTCAATTAATAAAAATCCTGGGGCCAGAAAACTGTCACTGAACAAATACGGGATCTCTTTGGAGAAAAATTTCCTGCTGATGTCAGGTAGTTTTTTTTTGCATGTAATATAAACAGTACAAGGTATGTTATATACTGTATGCTGTTCAAGGTTTTACATAATCAGTCAAATTAAGCATGCAATTAACCAAACTACAAGAATCAATTCGTTTTTCCTGCTTGAACACTTGATTTTGGCGTTTGTGTAAAGTTTATTTTTGGGACGTCTGATTGTCTGCTGGTTCAAAGAAAAAAAAAACTGATTAAGTCTCCAAGAAAACATTTTTGCATGCAGGACAGGAGCTGGGTACAAATCTCAGACATAAAAGTTAACATAAAACATAAATCTAAAGCCTTATACATCAGACCATCAAAGCCAGTTTTGTTATATTACTTTTGAATAAATCTGGTTATCATTGTCATATTACAGTAACAGCCCATAACTAGAGAATAAACACACCTAAAGATTAGATGTTGTCAGTTACTTTTGAACCTTTCTCCTGATCTTTTTAAACTTTTGTTTCAACTTTATATCCAAACTTTTGGATAGACTATTACCAAGTTAGTTTCTTTTTAAAAATGTTAATCCTAATCTCCAATATTAACTACATTTCCAGCTGCTTTGCTAGGCTGTGAATAATAGAATGCATTTGTCAGCCGCGTCTATTAAAGTAATTGCTAGAAAAATTTACTGCTCAAAAAAATAAAGGGAACACTTAAACAACACAATATAACTCCAAGTGTTCCCTTTATCTTTTTGAGCAGTGTAGATTAACTATTGGTTTTCACATTTCAAATTCATTATATCTGAAAATGTGGTGTTTTATTCATTATTTTTTTTTCCATTCTGAGGATCATATTGCAAGCTACAGCAGTGAGGACAACTCAGAAAGAAAGCCTATTACAGCAAGGCAGCTGTGCTCATCATCTTCAGACAGTTTCACCAGTTCAACAGATGCCTTCCCACCAAACTGTGTCCCTACATTTCAGCCTCTTCCCTCATCAGTTGGTCATGGAACATTGTTTACTCAAACTCACGCCTTGACCCACGAACGCAGTATTTCACCCAAACACAGCAGTACTTCAGCAAACAGTTCCTTCAGCCATCTGCCAGTATACTCATTGGAAATCTACCCTTCCGCTATTCATCCTTCTGCCTCATCATCTGTATCTGCATCTTCGGGTGAGGCAAGCCTAGTCATGATTTGCCAAAATACTTCAAGCTCACCCTACCAGCATTACCTTCTACGTCAACACACGCAAACTATGGTAACTGCCTTTCAATCACTGCTTCACTATCTGATGTCTTCTGATGATGAGGAACTTAACCAGACAATATTAGCAAGCCCGCAGAGTGAAAAGTTATTTTAAAATACAAATGTTTTATGTTAGCCAATTAAAAGCACACCTTGTGTTTTTTAATCAGTTGACCGGCCTGTATCCAATGTTGTGAAGGGCTGTGATAGATGCTATATTGATATGCATGTATGCTGTTCACCCGTTGAGTGTTTTGAAGCCTCAATTATGTCATTTTAGCATCACTGCCTTTGTTTTGCTTGAATTACGTTCAAACGCACCACAGGACAGCCTGATAATAATGAATTACAATAGTCCAGCCTAGAAGTAATACATGCATGGATTAGCTTCTTAGCATCAGTCTGAGAAAGGATGTTTCTAATTTTAGAAATATTGTGCAAATGCAAAAAAGCAGTCCTACATATTTGTTTAATATGTGCATTGAAGATCATATCCTGGAGGCCAAGGGACGGTTAAGTATCTGTTTATACACCATGTTTCTTAGATTTGTGGGGCCAAGTACAATAACTTCAGTTTTATCTGAATTTAGAAGCAATAAAGATGGTCAGAGTTTCAAATAATGAGGTAAACATACATACAAGACATTCCTTTAAGTTACAGTAAAAGGCTTCAGACTGCTCTGGAAACTCAGTTTCAGACAGTTTTTTCAACCCTTGGCTCTGTATGATGTCACTGAGAACAGATACCACTAAAATATTGTTCAGACCTTTTTTTAGGCAGCCAATCAAAAAAAAATAACGGAAGGGGGGAAAGGACCTCAACAGTTTGCTTTAGAAGGAAGACAGATGGAGGTGCTGCATCAGGGCCAAATAAAAGACAAATAAATACTGTTTTAAATGCTTCGGCAGCAGTTGATAAAATAATTTCACTCCAAGGTCTATATTCTTCTATCTGCCTGGCTTTTTTTCTGTCCTTTTTTCACGTCTTTAACTGTTACTCCATTCTTCTGCTTCTTCACTTCCTTCTACTACCTCCTCTTCTTCACAGCTGTCAAAAATAAACAAGAAGTCCTTGAAGTGCTGAAAAATTGAAAGTTTACTTTTGCAGAAGTGCACACACTCCAATGGCGGATTATGCTGTGTGACTGAAACCTTCACAGCATCGACAGCTTTGACATCTACTGTGTTTGTTCCATCCGTTTTAAAGAGTGAGAATGAACCTTGAACTGCAACTTTTCTTTTTTCCTTGAAAGTCTACAGTACACAGCCACTGAAAAGAGGCCTAACAGCTTTGAATGGCATTTACAGTAAATTTCACATTCTGTGCCACCAGGTCGCCCCTAATGGGAAATGTGCCGTGTTTTGTGTTGTGAGGGTTGACAGTCCTTGTTGACTTAAACAAGACAGTGGGGTGATGTTCTGTTAAAGATAACAAAGCTAAGGTCTTTGTTATCTGTGGCTGAAGGCTGATGGGAAGTTCACCATCAGCGTGTTTGCCCTGTTCAGCAAACTGAAACGGAGAGCCTTGAAAGGAAGCCTTGGGAAAGCAGGAGTGTTATCATTGCAACAGGATTTATGAAAAAGGGAAAATATAATACAATTCGCATGAGTGAGTCCTAATTGTACTGTGTACTGTGTCATATTCTCAGCCGTGATGATAAGTATACCAAAGTAGAACAATTAAAAATGCTAATGGATTATGTTTGAGATGCTACTTGTGCCACAGCGGTACAGTGCTGTGCAAAATTTTTGAGCTACCCCTCATTTTTTCATATTTTGTTTCCAAGGAGACAGACTTTCTTGTGATTTTAAAATGGTATTGACCAATCGAGTTTTTGAAGGTCATCCAAAGTTTTCCTCTGGACATTTGCTGCTGTTCACTCATTTTCAGTCCAATCCTTGTACCTGACCAAAAAAGTGTTTGTTAAACCACTTAACACTGACCTATAAATCCTTCAAGCACAAAACCCCAAGAGATGAATGATGCCATCTACCCTTAACAGACAACTTAACAATCAGTGTTAAATTGTATCATTAGGCACTTTGTTACTAGCAGCCTGTTGCAAAAACACATCATTTGTTCTGTTTTTTCACTTGAATCCACAAAATGCCAGAAAAGCACAGTTTGACAGATATAAAATAGCATTTTTGTACCAATAAGGTGATTCTTAAATAGCTTTTAATCATGTAACCAAGTATCTGAAAGTCATGTCCGTTAGAAGTAGGGAAAAAAATCCAGCATAGGACACAAGACCTAAGAGATGCATCTTCAGTTGATTCATCTATTGTTTGACGAAGCCTCATCAGGAACGGTCTCTGTCATGGAAAAAAGTCTGAGGAATGACAAATTACACAAGAACTGGACTGAAAATCAGTGGCAACAGGTGTTGTGGATCCAAATTTAAAGGTTTTGGTTCAAATTGTTGTCAATATGTACAGAGGGAATCAGTAGACAGGTACAGCAGTGAGTGTCTGCAACTATTGGAGGCGCCATCATTGTTTGGGGGCGCATTTCAGCCAAATAGATGGAATTATGAATGCAGAAAAGTAACGTCAGATTTTTTTCCCACCATGCTGTACCATGTTTAGGCCATGCAAAAGGTTGATGTGTCAGAGGAAGATGCTAAAGATCAGGTTAGATGGAGGCAGATTGAGCCACTGTGGCAAACCCCTAAAGGGAGCAGCCGAAAGGAGAAGAATGCAATACCATCCGGAGAGCATCTCATTGGCAACGGCTTCAGTTTTCAGCATGACAAAGCTCCCAAACACACTGCCAGTGCAGTAAAATCATAGCCGGATAGAAAAACACACAATGAAATGCTATCAGTCATGGACTGCCCTCCCCACAACCCCGACCTCAACATAATTGAAGCAGACCAGAACAATGACCAGAACACAAGGCACCCGGCATCCAAAGAAGAGCTTTGGCATGTCCTTCAAGAAGTCTGGAGAACTATTCCTAAAGACTGCTTAAAGAAATGCAGAGAAATCGTACCTAAGAAAAATAAAATGCCCAAGTTGTCTAAGGCGGTCATACCAAATATTGATTTTCAAGCTTGTTGAAATGTTTTTGCCTTATATACTCTATTTCCATGTATGTTTGCTCATGTTCCATTAATCTGCTTCACCCATTTGGCATTTTCCTGGGGAAATATAGAGATTTTTGCACAGCACTGTAATTCAATATTGTGGTTTGCTAAATGTAAATCAAGACAGAAATGCGACTGAGAATAGACACGAGTCAAATGCCACACAAAAAAACTGTTTTCCGCTAAATGTGTCAGTGTGATAGACAAAGTTATTTATCATTTCTCAAGCAAGCGACATGCATTAAAAGGTCAGTGCCAAAGACGCGTGTGTGCTTGATTGTGTGTGTGTGTGTGTGTGTGTGTGTGCTTGATCGTGTGTGTGTGTGCGAGGTGACAAAATGGATTCAGTTTGAATTTCTGTGACAAATGGCAGCACATGCAGCTGCAGGCACAACCCCACAGGGCAGAACGAGGCAAATCTGATGCCAGTTTATGACTTCCTGCTTTAGTTACAGCATCATAGTGTCAGGCTAGCATTTTCTTATTTTGTTAATATTGGTGTGTCATCCATAATATGGGTATTATTTCATCAGCCGTCACTAGCAGGAAGAGTGTGAATGGCGGCCACTGGGGCTCCACGCTAGATCTGAGTAATTCTGAAGGTTGGAGAGAGTTCAGTCACTCAGTTTGTGCATGCACATTCCTCTCATGAAATATTTGAAATATGAAGATTTTGTTTATTGTGGCCGTGAAGTGTGTGCTTTGAACCTTGCAGACCAATTAAAGAGAGCAAATAAGACCTCCAGAGAAGGCTTGCTCTGTTGTCTGCTCAATAACAAGAGTCTGTATCTATGCAGGCAAAACATCAGCATGCTAAGATGATGACGCCGCTAACATACTGATGTAGAGCAGATATAATGTTTATCATATTCCATCATTAGTTTTGCTGGTATTTTTTTGTAAACTCATAATGGCGCTAAATGAAAAATTAAGGTATCATCTCAGTCTCAAAGGGTGACACTCTATGATCCATGGATGTTTGTATTAAAGCCCATTACAATCCATCCTGTGGCTAAACTGGTGAATAAAAGACCGCCAGAGTAGCTACAAAGGATTTGTTCAGCTCAGTGGGGCGTGGCGGCTGGCACTCGATGTAGAGCGCAAAGGTCTAGAAGGTCAGTGGTTGAGCACCAAGTTTCTCTAGTTTGCACGGCGAAGGGTCTTTGGGCAAGATACTGAGCCCTAAATCCAACTGTGTGTGTGCTGAAGGAATGTGTGTGTTTGAATGAGTGAATGTAGTGTGTAGTAAAGTATTTTTAGTGTTCTTTAAGACCAGAGAAGTGATATAAATATCCGCTGGTTAACGTTTGTCTTTTTCGTCAGTTGTAGCTGCGTTTGCCGGTTTAATCAAAGCACACCTATAAATAGCTCCGTGTATTACAGGGTTGTTTCTGTGCTGGTATAGATTTATGACATTCTTGTTCTTTTTCCATATTGGAAGATCATGAAACTTTGGATGAGGTTAAGAGTTTTATAAGAACAGAAAAATATATGATTTTACCTTCTTTGAAAGACTTGCATATCCACCAGCAAACTGTTCCTTCATGGCAGGGATCCTCAAGTCCAGGCCTCGAGGGCCGGTGTCCTGCAACTTTTAGATGTGTCTCTGCTTCAACACACCTGAGTCAAATATAGAAGTCATTAGCAGGACTTTGGAGAACTTGA
>VUQK01044261.1:13237-30146 GCA_015106715.1 Bujurquina vittata
AGAACTTGACTGCATACTGAGGAGGTGATTCAGCCATTTGATTCACGTGTGTTGGATCAGGGACACATCTAAAACCTGCAGGACAACCGACCTTCAATGCCTGGGCTTGAAGATCACTGCTTTATGGCTCAGGTAGTAGAGCATGAAACCCCTGTTCTATACCGAGGCAGAGACCTTACCCCTCCGACCTCTCTTACTGCCTCCCTGCCACCACCTCAACTTCTAATAAAGGTAAAAATGCAAAAAATAAATATTTAAAAAACAACCGAGCCCTTCCATAAGGTGGTATTTGTCAGGCCTTTTTCCCAGGCTAAAATCATAAAACTACATGCAACAGGGAAACATCAGCCTCAACACATAGTGACGTTTCAGCTCATGAGTCAGACCCAAGGGGCAATCTCCTTATTTTGAAATTTGGGGTGTGGTCATTGAAAATGGTTCCAACCATATTCCACTTGATTAAAGGACAAACACGCACATCCAAAAAATAATAAACGGGGTGCTGGATCCGGAGACAATGAATCAGAAAGCTCCTTAAAAAGTTTTTTAATCAACACAGACAGTGACGTTTCGGGCCAAAGCACTCTTCTTCAGACATTCCAGCCAGAGGCGGTGCGTAGCACTCTGCTAGCCCTTAAAAAGAACGCAGATTTAAGGCGCTCAATCTTTAAACCCAGGAGCTACATTCAGCTGTGGTGCATCTCAGTACCACTAATCTGAATCACTGTTTGCACCTTTTGGTGGATTTTTAATGGAATTATCTGAAAAATAAATTTGTAGTGCATAGTGTGTGTGTGTGTGTGTGTGTGTGTGTGTGTCTGTGTGTTGCACCTGTACACTTTATGGCTACAGCTTGCTAACCCAAACTTGATAGCATTTAGCTGATAACTTAGCAATCTGACTGTGGTAACAGAAGAGGAGCAGTCCAGAAACCAATGGGTGATGCTGCAGCAGTAATGTCCGTCTTTTATATACAGTTTAGTCAGACTGAACCAATCTTGAGTTTTTCCATGATGACAAACCTACAAACATGCAAAAAATACCAGCTCTGCTTGTGCAGCTTGTAATAATCAGATGGTATAATGCATTGATATATTGTAGTTTCATGTTATAATAAGTTTGTTCCAGTTTGGTATCTGTTTAGTTTGCCTAAAAACAATTAAAGTTTTTATTATTTTAAATGGAATAGTTCATTTATTAGTTGCTATTTTTCTTTTAATGTACATGTTAAAAGGAATTATATACTGATGGTTAATAATAATGGTTCCCTTGTTCCTGATCTGTTCTGTCTATATTAATATCAGTTTGAAATTCCCTCTTTATGAGAAAATGGCTGCATGTAATTGAAAAAAAAAAAACTGTCTTTGTGAGTTCAACAGAAGCATCTCTTATCATGAGTTTGATCCTAATTAGCAAAGACAGAAATGGATTCTTCCAGAGGCACAAATTATCTGTTCCTCTGCTGTCAACAACTATGTCACGTAAAATTGTGTAAAAGCCAGAATTAGTGCTCTGTGAGTAATATTCAGGTAAAATTAGACCATACCAAGTGAACCCATGCCGATTTCAGCTAACACTTCTGCCTTCAGTATACAAAGTGTCTCATTAACAACTCTGAACAAACATCTAATCTAGAAAACTGCCAAAGGTGCTCGTTTTGCTGCAAATCTTCAGCAAATTAAAGTTATCTACTCTGTTTACTTTCATGATTTATAACGCCTGTATGTGTAAAAACCTGCTGTATAATTGTCTTTTCTTCCACTCAGGTGTCATTAAAATAAAAATATGCATCTATACTTCACTACATTCCTGAGAAATGTCCCCTCGTGCAGCGCCGTCTCCGCCCGGTAACAGTGATATATTCCTGTTGGCCAGCTGCCCAGAATATGAAGATGTTTACATCCAGTCACGCCATTTGACAACAAAGCCACACTGTGTGAGGCTTTTTATGCTCAAAATGACTACTTTTATTTTGGCTTATCATAATGAACAGGTTAGAAAAGTCTAACTTGTGCCAGCGTGAAGGGACACATCTTCATTTCTGTGCAGGCTCTGTGGCAAAGTGAGCACATTTTAGTGGGTTTGGCGTAATAAGGAATAACCCACAGCAGCAAGCTTGGCATTAGACGCCATAAAAATATGGCTAAACATGGTAATAAGCAATACAACACACTTGTTACCACTTCCCATGTTAAAAATACTCCTCAGTTCATAGGTGTTACTGTTAATTAACTGGAAAGAGAAGGAAAACTGAGCTGCAAGTTTCAGCGGCTCACATTTATTTTCTTTCCCCAATTTGCTGTAAAAATGAAGTTTGTTGAGTTTATGGACAATAAAAGTAATAAATGCAGAAAA
Organism: Bujurquina vittata; assembly: GCA_015106715.1. Taxonomy (NCBI): domain Eukaryota; kingdom Metazoa; phylum Chordata; class Actinopteri; order Cichliformes; family Cichlidae; genus Bujurquina; species Bujurquina vittata. The sequence goes on from VUQK01044261.1 coordinate 15,593, forward strand.
TCAGTGCTACAGTTTATAACCTGAGGGGGGTGAGGATAAGAATAAAACATCACTGACCATTGGCCCTTGTGCAAAATGATCATTTTTGGAGTGTGTTTAATTTTTTTTTTGCGCATTCATCTTGCATTTTTACTAAAGGAACTTTAAATTCATGAGCCAGATTGCAGTGAAGGTCCTCGTTCAGTTCTGTAGTCTGGCTCTCCAGTCGAGAGGTTTGCATTATAGAGGAGTCCCTCTTGGCCTAAAAACCACAGGACTACTTCTTCTCTCTGTGCACTCAGATTTTCTCTCTGAACAGCTGGCTCTTTGGCTAAGAGCCGTCAAGCTGGCGCGAGCTCGATGATGTTTTCTTCTGGCAGCGGTAGAGCCGCTCTCTAGAATTATTTCCCCCCCGTGCAGGATGCGTCTCGCTGTGTTTAGCAACCCAGGAGACGGGCATCACATCTGGTCCTGCACTCAGCAGCGACAGGCAGTGAGAGGTAAATTCTCCTAATGACAACTGGCTGGCCAACGGCCTGATCCACCAGGGCCTGGGTGTAAAGCTGGCATCCTGCTCTAGTAGAGGGAGAAATCCAAAGATGGGGGTCTATATGATTTGTGAAACATTGAACACATTTGGTCCTCACTTGGTGCCTGAATGGAAATGAGGACGGCTTGAAACTAAACATGCTGCTGCACGCCTCGCTCTGCTGGTTGTTTTCTCCAAGGTCACACTCTGTGGTCTGAAAGCTGTTGTGTCCAGATGGACAGCCGGTCGGGTAGATGATGGATACTAAATGTTCATATTGGATTCCATTAATGATTGATACAAGACAGCAGGGACTCGACTCAAGGCCAGTTCATAGAGTCCAGGTATCTGCAAGGTTTTTAAGTGGAATAAAACACAGAAATCAATGATTCTGTTGTTGCTCCTGTATGTATGTTCTAGTTTCTGATTGGCCACAGTTATTGTACACAATCATGCCTGCTACATTAACGTTCTCCACAGGGTGTAAATCTGTCTCTGACAATGTGGGAAACTTGGTAATTTGATTTCATTTTCTGTGAACACTAAAATCTCACTAATAATAGTTCAAAATCTTCTAATTTCTACTTTTGATTTCTGCTGTTATTACTACTTCTAAGGAAATGCATATAAATCTGTACTGGCATGTGAGAAAGCTATCCTAGATGAAGTATACCACCTCCTTTCTGTACTGACGTGGGTGACAGCACACACCTGCAAATGTCACTCACCACGTGTGACGCTTGTTCCCAACTCAGCAACACGCTGGGTCTGTTTTTAAGTGTCATTTTTCCAGTAGAGTGAATATGACTCCTTCACAGAGTCTGCAGACAAAAGGTGGCGGTGGCGATCTTATATTTTTCGACCCAATCAAGTAGTTACATTTCTTAAACCTCAGCAGGCGACCGAGAAGAAAACGCTGCCCAAAGAGCTTAGCAAAGATGGTTTCATCCTCTTCTTAAGACAGGAAGACGAACGACAGCAGCAGTGACTAGAAGTTTAGATTTTCTGAAAACTGTGGAGTTAATGTGTGTTAAATCTGTTTTCTTTTTTTACTCCTGCGTCATCTTGTTTGTAGTAATAAGAACACAAAGAATTTGGTGATTCGACTGAGCGGCCGGATCCGCTGCGGCTGAATGAACAAACAGTTTGCCGTCTGAGAAACTTTGAACTTCTTCAACAGAAAATCAGACATCAAAGACTTTGCCTAATACACCCAAACAGATTATTAGCAGTGTACCAACATAAGGACATCTAACGTATATCAACCTCATTTCCCGCCAACATCTCAGCTGGATATCACTGCGAGTGTTATAAAAGCGCTGTAGTCAGAAGTCTGCGGTGATGAGATACAGAAACACAATGAATGCTTTGAATATACTGCAGAGTTTGCTCGGAGTAACGTGATGGTCATTTCACGCCTTTTTAGGGCTCACAAACTCGTATCCCTGTCTCACTTTGAGTGGATTGAGGAAGCGAGTCGTGCAGGGGCAGCTCTGTGTGGCGGTTCTGTTCAGAGACTCCTTGTTCAAAGGAGTTTGGACTGATCTTTGGCAACAGTAAGTTGCAGGCGTCTAATTTTAGATACTTGTGTTCCCTAAATGTCTGTAAAGCTGTGTGATGTACGAACACAGGAACTGCGGTGGAGACTTAATTTATAGTTCCTCAAAGCAGTTTTTGATAATCGAAGGTGCTTCAGCATGCAAATGGAGTTTAACTATTTTGAGTGTAAGTAGCTGAAGCTCTGCCTGTGTTACAGTTAGGGATGGGCTTTTTAAGTAGAGATGGTAATCACCAGAGAGCCGTGATACAAGATGATCCTGATACTTAGCTCACAATGCGATTTAAACATTTCGTGGCTCAAACTTGTTTTAATAAAAAATTAAGAAGCTGTGTAAAAATGTAAAATAAATGAATGAATAGAAGGGAAAAACATTTCAATTCAGCACTGTTTTTAATATATTTTTTTATTCCTTCTGCCCCCGTTACTAAGAGCACGGGTTGTGTGCGCGCTGCAGCGCGTCACCGTAACAGCTGCCTGCACCGCTCACACAGTCTTTTTACTAATTTAACCTCGGAGCCACTTTAATACCTTATTTTTAAGATGCATCCATGTTAGTAACTAGACTTTCAGTTGAGGAAGAGCGCAAGCTTCAAGACGATTTATTATCATTATCTAACACTTGACTGCACAACACAATTGTACATGCAGTTTTTTTTATGCAACTAAAAAAAAACAAAAGCACAGAATGAAAAAGTAATTTAGTCATTAAAAAAACTATTTTTTTTAATGTGTGGAGGATGAGTTCAGTAGTCTTGTAGCCTGAGGAAAGACTCGGCTGTGAAGTCTTGTGGGATGACAGCAGATGCGTCTGCTTGTCAGATGACAGCAGGGTGAGCAGGGGTGTTGGGGTTTTTTCTTATGCTTTAGGCCCTTCCACCTCACTGGTATCTTGGAAGCTTGGTAAAAGGCCGGTGCCAGCGATATTCTGGGAGGTTTTGATCACCAGCTGCAGAGCCTTCTGGTCTTTAGCTGTACTGTTTAGTAAATCTAGCAAGCAGCATCCACAAACTGTACATGTGTAACACAGAGATACGGCTACCTGCTGAGTGGTGCTAAAGTCAAGGTGTGTAGTGTCTGAAATGAGTCTAAGATCAGTTATGGCTCTAGATTATCAGGTTTTCAGCATTGTGCATTGCTCAACCACACCACGGGTTTCTTACAGAAGGACCAGCCTGCTTTTACTTCTTAGTCCGCAACAGTTTCCATTTTTCTCAATGCCACCTGTGCCAAAGATAACCCGAGTAAAGACCATATGTTATATGAGAAAGTAATTTTAAAGAACCCAGAACAACATCCAAAGAACCGCAGGCCTCATTCGTCTCAATTTAAGGTCAGAGTTCAACAATAAGAAAGAGAGTGGGCACAAATGGCATCCATGGGAGAGCTCCACACAAAGCTTCGTCCCACATTTGCCAGCAAACATCTTGATGAGCCCCAAAGACTTTTTGGGAAAATAGTCCGTGGAAAGATGCGACAATATTTGAACTTTTTTGGAAGGTTTGAGTCGCGTTACATCAGGCATAAAACTAAGAGCATTTCATGAAAAGGAAGTCTTGGCAACAGTTAAACACGGTGGTGGTCGTGTGATGGTCTCGGGCTGCTTGGCTGCTTCAGGACGACTTGCTGTGATTGATGGAGCCGTGGATTCTGGAGAAAGTTCGATCATCATATCCTGAAGTTCAAGCACACGTTGGTTATGCAGCAGGATCCGAATCACACCAGCAAATTCACCACGGAATGGCTCAAACGAAACAAAATGAAGGTTTTGTTTATGCTGGAAACCCTCAGCATATGCAGACCTAATTCTGGGAACTGTTAAAAGATGGCCTGAGAGGTCTGACTGAGCAAGTCAGAGATGTGCTGGGGGGCCAAAGCACTGAGGGCTTTGTGAGCTGCTAAGGATTTTAAAGGTTATTCTATATTGCGCTGGGAGCTATTGAAGTGCCTTCTAAACTGGGGTCGTATGGTCAAATTTCTGCATACCTGTAAGAACTCTGGCTGCTCCAATTTGAAATACTGAAATTGTTCTATGATGATTTGAAGGATCCTGCAAATAGAGCATTAGAATAATGGAGCCTGCTCGACATGACAGCATGGAGCAGTTTCAGTTTGAGACTGGAAGTGACAGAAAGCAGGTCAGATGCTCTTTGCCAGCTTTACCTTTTCACTGTTTCTCCACGGTGCTTCCGGTGGACCACGTACATTAATCATTTTGACAGGAGGACTCTGGTCAGTAATCAGAGAGATTTTCCATAATTTCATCGCTTGATGACAAAAGTGTTCCTCTGTTCACAAACTAAGGAGCTGCACTGATGACATTAACTGCTGGATGTCTGCAAACTTTTTAGAACTGAACAGAGACGAGGCAGAAATATTTTTTGTTGGTTCAAAAAATGTGCTCGTGTTTATCGCCCCCACCTCTGAAACACAAGTCGGTGACCTTTCGTACGGGCGGGCCCGAGCACATGCTGTTTAATATCAGAACGTTCTAATAAAGTGATGAACTGTCTGGCATCGGAATTGCTGCTGTCACCAAATAACATGTTTGTAGGGTAATGACAACAATAGAGAATGAAATTGCTATATTTACCAGTGTCCCGGCGAAGGCTGAAACAGAGAAAACCGCTCCGTTTACAACTACTTGATGTCAGAAAGTTTCAGCATTATTTCATGGTTGAGGTGCTGCAATTGGAATAATAAGCTAGGAGATGCCTACCACGCTTGTCCGTTTGACAGCTAGCGGTGCTGATATTATACTCAGCAATCAGAGAAACGATGTCAGAAAAGATGTAAAAGCTGTTGAGGAAATCCTGAGTTTGACTTTGGAGCCTTTTGCTGCTTGTTTTTCCTTCTCGGCTCGACCTTGAGGAGCCCTCCCCGTGCTGCCTTTTCACAGCACACTGAACAGCAAAAGGACAGACAAGGTGCACGTTAGGCGAAGGTGGCGGCTCCTGTCATAGTCGGCCTGGGTGCTATCAGGATGGGATCAGTCGTCTGTGTCTGGATGACAGAACCGCCTGCGTCCCCGTCACTGCAGAGTGTCCGCAGGCGTCTTTCGGCCTCGGTGTCATGACAGCCAGCTCAGCACGACAACAGGACAACTAAAGGGGACGAGCCGTCTGCTGTCAGCAGTTAAAAACCACACTCTGGGCTCCTGTCATCAGCATATGTCCAGAATCTGAAATATTAAAAGCTCCCCTCTACACGCGCATAAATGTATTTAAGCAATACTGAAACAATTATATGAATATTCAGCAGCTCCTGTCAGAATGATGCATTTGGCAAAGATTTAGAAAATAACCTTTAAAGGGTTTTGCTATTTGCGGACTGGTGTCCAGATCCTTGAACTCCCTGAAGGACTGCTGAGCACACGCTTAACGAGCAAAACCCCCTAAAACTCCCCATCTGTTAAACAGAGAGGAGGCCCAGAGGAGATGTACGGAGAATGTTAGGGAATATTAAAGCACTCATTAGCAGGTCAAAGTAAATATTACTGAAAAAGTGCTTGTTTAGAAATACTCCATTAAGTATTTAGTCCAAAGGTGAAAGCTAAAGATTTGATTTTTTTTTAGTCCGCTGGAGAAAAAGCAACAATCAATTTTTTTTTAAATTTTACACAAAAATGCTTCCTGACTTTTGTAAGTGCAGCAAAGCGAGGCTGACATTGATGGTTTTGTAATATATTTGATATGTCGTGTGATCAAGTTAAAATATTCGTGATGTTCTGCTGGATAATTTGCGATGGGGTCTCAGAGAGCATAGTAGACCGCCATAGCTACGGAGGCACCGCTCATTGCTTTGGGAATTCCCATTTTGAAGCCTCGAGAGGAGCATTTTCCACATTTTACAACCCCAGCTCCAAAAAAAACAGAGAGGACACTGTAGCAGATGTTTGCCGGCCTGTGTGACTGGAGAGGAGGAGTTTAATAGTGGAAACGGTCGATGTTAGTTCATCGAGGTCTGCAACATCTCTGACCACACTGTGGCCGTTACATTGCACAAGGAAATGGTTGTGTGCAGGCAAATTTTGTATTTCTCAGTGACACCATGACACCTAGTAGATGATCACAATCAACACCTGCACCCTAAATCATGTGATGATAGTTCAGATGTGTTCCTCTGCTGCAGCAGAGCAGGGAGCCAATGTTTATTAGGCCAGTAAATTGACACACAGGACGTGTGATGAAGAGCTCAATCAGTCGCTTCCTGAGTGAAGCACCAGCTTTTCATGGTCTGCTGCCACACACTTGGCCTAAATACACACTTAGGCTGTTATAAACTGTAAATCTCACTTTGGCAACAGCCCGTGCAGAGCTGCTATTGTTGTGCAGTATTTGCAGTGAGACGTCAGCTTTGATATTTAATCACTTTAAGGTTAAATCTGGCTTTCTTTTGAGCACGTGCCCAGTTACTGCGTGTGTCTTGCCTGTATTTCCTGTATTATTATTATTTTGTGGTTCATAGGCAAATAGATTTTTATTACATTGTATTATGTATCATTTATATACCTCCGTTTCTCACGGGTGCTGAGAGCACAACCCCGCTCATACTGCTGCACATCCTGTCATTGATTGGGTGCGTTTTGTGATCTCTAAACTTTAGCATGAGTTTGAGGCACTAAAAGGAAATCTTATCAGCCTAAACTTTGTGTTCAGCTTGAAATAAAAGCCGCACAAACACGGCAGACTTTTATTGTTCTGCTGTCACTGTTTAAAGCTATCATCCCAGCCTTAAGATTATTTTTTTCCTCTGCAACCCCACAGAAGAGAAACATGTAATTTAATCAAAGCGCATGTTTGCTGTGGTAATTAAATTCCTTATTCTGTTTACATTTTGCTTACTGCACCAGTGTGACTGGTTCATTTAGCATTTTGGGAAGGCTTCTTTGTTTGAGAGAAAATCCATTTTCTAGCTGCTACCATCCGCCGCCACACACAAGCGCACTGATTATTCTGGAGGCGCAGAATGAGGAAGCGGGCAGGAGAATGCAGGATGAGGACCTACAACTGGCACAAGGTGCAAGCACCACCAGTGGCCTCAATCAGTCATGAGGTGCCTCAGCACGAATGGAGCGGAGAGGTTGTTGTGTTGGCAGGCCCCGGCAGCATGATTAAGGAGCCAGCAGTGTGATTACGCTGCTCGCCTTATGAATGGAGTAATAGAGGGAGGCATAGTCTGGTGCTAAATTCTCCTGATGGAGGTGAGACATGAGTGTGCGGTGGGGAGGAGTCCGAGGCCCTCCCATGTGACCGAGAGAAGATAAAAGACTGACAATAGATAATTAAGGAACTGCCAGGACCTCTTTTCTATTCACATGGCTGTATTATTAAAGGGGATTCAGTCAGGAAGAATATTAATATAAACTACAGCCTGTGCGACTCAGATGAATATAAATTGGGGCTGGTGTGTGGAGGAATGCATTAGGGAGTGTTTATCAGGGGTGCAGGGGAGCAGAGCGATCATGAGAATGGGCTCCACACTTTGGCAATGAAGCTGTGTTGAGTTCCGGTGAATTACCAAACGCATGTCATCAGTAACAAAGGTTTGCGTGTTCACATATTTAAATCGCTGCTGCAGAAAAAAAGTCACACAGCCTTTTGTTTTTTTTTTTTCTTTTTTCATATTAGTCTCCTGTTCACTCACGCTTCATCGCTTTTAACGATTTTTAAAAAAAGAAAAATATTCAAACCCCAGTTGAGTGAATTCATTTTTCAAGCTTTTCTACGGCTGCACAATCCTGCAGAACATTAAGTAGAAAAGCATCAGATTAATTGAGAATCAATATCATCACCGAATCCTACGGTAAATATAGTTGAGGCGGAGAAAAGGTTAGGCTTTTCTGTGTCGCAGATGTGGTCGAATGTGGTAAGTTTTCACATTATCTGTGGGAAAAAGGCTTATCTGATGTAGGGGTTGTTGAGTTGGAAGTACCTCTCCACATGGATTTCAAAGATAAGTATTCAGCCGTATGCAATTTGGAGGATCCTTTTATCCAAAACAGCCGACTGAACCTGCAGCCGTATACATTTTAAAGATGAATAAGCCTGGAGAGGAAAATATGACACTGCCAGAAAACATTACCTGTGCCGAATAACGAACATCCTGGATATAGTTTTTTTTGTTTGTTTTTTTAAAAACGCATCAGTGGGAAGGAAATATTTCAATGATGAGTCGCTGAAGGAGTCGAGGAGATGACTATAATAGCCAGAGTTAGGTTTATGGAAACAGTCAGAAAGTTCTCTGCATCTGACCCTTGTTTGAAAATAATGACAACCACTGACGTCTTCACATGAGCTTTTTTTGTCCATCCAACAGTCCCAAGACCAAGAGCCCCCCATTGATTTTCAACAGTGCCAGACGTGACAAAGAACCTCAGACATGAACCTCGTCTCCACAACCCCAGATGCTCCACAACTCACAGGAAAGAAAGGATCTTCTGCAAAGAACCCCTCAATAGTTCCTGTGTTCGTACCCCAGCTGGCCAGAGGTGTTTTGACGGTACCAGGGGGTGTACGAGGATTTTTCAAGTAAGCGCAATGAGTGTGTTTCACTTTAAAAAAAAAAAAATAGCTGCAGTAACTAAAATCCTGGGTGAAATTAGTCACCACATCTGGATAAGTTACAGAGCGGATTGGTTTTCTTTTGGCCTCTATGCAGGAAAAACTGCATTACACTCCAAGACACCATAACCTGCATGAGAATAGTTTGCCTCATCAGTGATGATGGAGATTCGCTCAGTTCTGAGGGAGTCTGAGGAGTATTTTAATTTTCATTAAACCTATGCTGCCTGCAGCACATTTTAAATGGAAATATTTCTGCTTTCACAGGTAGGTGCTTCCCAAATGAAATGCTTGGAAAATGTGATATATTATAGATTAAGCTACCTGATACTTGGTGTAGCAGTCAAAATAAGCTCCATCTAGATAGACTTTAATTCAAGTTTAGCCTCTTAATGCGTTTAATAATCCACTAATGTATAAATAGGATACACACAAATACAACATTTTGAGTAATACATGATTTTTAATACTAATAGATTTTGTTACTACTGTGAATCTCCTCACTTTCTATCCATCCTTCATCTTCCACTTATCCAAAGTCAGCAGGATAACCAGGACATTTCAGATGTCTTTTACTCCAGCCATACTTTCCAGTTCCTCCCGGGGATCCTGGGGCATTCCCAGGCCAGATGAGATAAGTAATCTCTCCACCAAGTTCTGGGTGTCCCCCAGGGTCTCCTTCCAGTTGACAGTGTTCAGAAAACCTCCAAAGGGAGGTGCCCTAGGATGCATCCTAACCAGATGGTGAAGCACCTCAACCATCTCCTTTGAAACACTCAGGAGCAGCAGCTCTACTCAGAAGTCCCTCTGTCTGAGCTCCTCACCTTATCTTTAAGGCTGAGCCCAGCCACTCTGTGGAGGAAACTTCATTTCAGCGTGTATGAGCAACCTGACTCTTTCAGTCATTACCCAGATTTCATGACTGTAATTGGGATGTAGATGAACTTGTAAATCAACAGCTTTGCCCTTCAGCTCAGCTCTCTTGGACCATGACAGTCCGATACGACGCCCACGTTGCTGCTGATGCCTCACCGATCCGCCGCTTCGCAGTGCCCCTTCCCATCCCTCGTGAAGAAGACCCCAAGATACTGGGAACCTGTTCTGCAACATCTCTGACTACATTGTGATTGTTGCATTGCACAAGGAACAGGTTGTGTGCAGGAAAATTTTGTATTTCTCAGTGACACCATGAAACCTAGTACATCATCACAATCAACACCTGCACCCTAAATCCACGTGATTATAGTTCAATGTTTATTAACTGACACACAGGACGTGTGATGAAGAGCTCAATCAGTTGCACCCTGAGTGAAAGCACCAGCTTTTCATGGTCTACTGCCACACACTTGGCCTAAATACACACTCAGCCTGTAAATTAAGGTCCCAGGCCTAGAGACTAGTCGGCAACTACTGCGTGCCAGCAGGTATCCTGTACACTGTCGCAGCAAAAATCTCCTTGTGATTGCTTTGGTTGCTAGCACACCGCCGCGATCGCCCGGAGTCGTCGTGCCTTTTTAAATGTTGGTCGTAGCAGTAAGGTACAGCTTTTACTTTGAAGGCGAATGAGAACATTTCTGGTTTGTGCCGCACTGCCATAACTAACACACACACACACACGTGCATGAAACAGCCTTTAATTCAGTTTTCACAGATGTAGCAAGTCTTCATTTATATTTTCTGTCTTTGCTTCTTACAATTATCTTAAAGACTCCTTGGTGCGGGATAAGTGCACCCAAAGGGGAAGCAGACGTGTGACCTTGCTCTTGTTGCAGAATAAATAACTGTCAGCTCGGCTCCTAAAGGAGCCTTTATTCCATAACTGTAAACCGGCCTGTGCAGAAGGTCATTTTAACAACACAAAGACACAATAACACACGTGTTTCATGATATAATTTTTTTTTATTGTTGGGTAAAATGACAAGCGTGTTTTCTCTATATAAATAACAACCACATGAAAGAACATACGAGACATGGCTATATGGAGGTGAAAGCAGTGTTTGTGATCACAATGTGCTGCTCGGGTACAGGATGTCCATAATGACAGCGGTGTGTTGGTTTTTCATTCTTAAAAAGGAGTGTGCTGATTATCTGAAATGAACAGAATCTGTACACTGATGAGAAACTAATGGACTCACAGCCAGCCGCTATGTACAGGACATTAACAGAAAGGTCAGAGGTCATCATCAGCAGTAGAGCCAGAATTTAAAACAGGAGGAAAATTAAAATCAAAGTATATACGCTTTAACTGGAAAGACAGAATGACTATATATATATATAATCTGTACACATCAAAAGTTCATACTAAATTTGAGATACAGTTGCCCATTGTGATTCAGAGTCATAGAGTGCTAGGGTGAAAATGCATAGAAATGTGTCCAGCTAGGAAACGGTTTCATTGACTACTGCAGGAGCTTTTAGAAAGAGCTGCTTCTCACACTCAAAGACCCTCCACTCAGTGCAACCACATCTACCCCCGTGTGCTTGCTCATCTTTATTTCACATGAAAACATCCACTTGAAGCATGCTGTCAAACATGCTCCACATTCAGCTACACTCGAAGATGCTTTTCTTTTATTTGGTCCAGGGTTATTAAAGTTACGACAGAATTTTCTCCACACGAGTGCTCTATTGACTCTTTGCTAAGGAACATTTTTGAAATACTTTCAATTTCACAATGTTTAGTGTATAAAGCTGGTAATATTTACCTATCACCACCACTGACTTTCAGTTTTCTGCTTTGGACTATAAATGGAAAAAAGAAGAAGAAGAAAAAAACTATATCATTCAAGACCTTCCAAAGCTGATTATAATTTCGGATCAAAGGTTACAGAGCACACAACCATAATGAACCACTCAGTCTCCACTTCAAACAGGATGGGATCACAGCGAGGGCTCATTTAATTAGATGGACTTGGATGCATTCGATGGACGAGAGCTGTAGATTTGTGAGGAACCACTCACACTCACCATGAATGAAGGGGGGTCAAAGAAAGAGGTGTTAGTCTGCAGTCACACTGGGAATAATTATGCTAATTCCTCTGATGGAGGGGAATTTTCCTTGAAGGCACAGGAAAAAAAGTTGGGAATGGGAAAATTGAAATTGCGAGATTTAATCTGGACATATACAATATTTATGTGTATATGTGTTTCTGCCGATTCACTTGAGTTTGTTTTCTTGAGAGACTATCTACAGCATTCCCACACACTGAATACAACCAACAACATAATGCAAAGTTGCACACATTTATGGTTTCAGACCAATTTCCTGAAAAATGTTCTTAGCAAGCAACTTTGATGCAGAGGCAAACCACCAGGTGAAAACAAAACAAAGAAACTTGGCTTCAAGACAATATCAATCAATTATGCCCTCACATATTTACTTTTTTTTTGGATGACAGTCCCTCTTCCGTCGGACTAACAAGTCAATTTGGTTTCTGAATCTGTGGTTTTCATTATCACGCTCCCACAAAACTAAAGAATCTGCAACAGAATTCAGTGCATTAGTACCTTTGAAAGGAAAACGAAGCTCACTGGGTCTCGACGCCGGGACCTAAGACTCTCCCACCCACACCACCACGTTGCCTTTGAGGACGTCGGTGATCTCACAGTTGAGCTTGTTGAGCCGTCCATCCAGGATGAAGAGGGACTCTCTGGACGGTGTCATGAGGTACTGCCCGAACAGTCCGCTGCCTGCCATGATCCTGTTCCTGCTGCTCCACGGCCACTCGAATGACTTGGTGGGCTCCTTCAAGCTCTTGATCATCTTGACTTTGCCGGTGCTTAGCTCCACAAACAGAGCGTCAGTTTGACGGCCGGAGCTGCCGAACACGTTGTACTGGTGGACCTCGGTGAAGGAGCGCTGGAAGGCCAGATCGGAAAGGTGCAGGTTGGTGTGGATATCGAAGGGCTCCTGGATTTGCCCGCGTTCCGAGATGGTCTGGATTCTCAGCAAGCCATCGCCGTCATCCACGGTAACCAAGTAGTGGCCATCTGGAGACACATACGGAGTGCCGGTGATGTCGCGGTTCTGTCCAATCACGCTGTCTGTCACACTGTCTAAGATGAGCTGCGGCTGCGTGGCGCCGGTGGAGTCCGGCCTGCAGTTAACAAAGTAGTAGCCACCAAGATGGGTGTAGGCTACAGATTTGGGGATGCAGTTGTACTCCCATAAACTGATGTTTTTCACGTATGATGTCGTCTCCAGGTCAATCTTGTGGAGGACAGGCTCATTTCGATGAAGGATGAGGCCAAATCTGTCGGGAATTTAAAGAGAAAAACAAAGAACAGATTTAAATAATAACACATTTTTCTTCTGAAATCCACATTAGGGCTCTCGAGGAACTGCCACAGCAGTAGACCAGTTGATCACTTTGTACAAAAGTGGTGTCTGAGTATGTCCGAAACAACTGAGTTCACCTGGAGATCACTTTAGTGATACACTCTTTTTCCCCCCCTTTAAGCAGCGCTTCCTTTAACGATCATTTGAGGCTTGCTTCAAAAACACTTAAGACCCCCATTCTAAAACTCCCACTAGACAGCATTTGAAAGAAATACAAAAAATAGTTTTGGCTGTTCATAACAACTCTACTGACAACGAATAGCCGATAGCCTCTCCTCCAAATATGGTCTCTAAATCTGGCAGCCACAACACTAACTTTGTGGCTTCAAAATGTCCCAGACCGATTGGTGACGTCATGCCAGATCCACCCCAACAATTACGGTACGGATCTTCATGAGCATCCTATTGTGGTCGCCAGAAGATGAACCCTAATGAGTTCCATCAGCTTTCATAAAACTTTGACCTGTTGGTGCCAAGGTATAAGATTATCTATATTTTTATTTCAATCTGGTTAGTTTTCTTCTAGCCTTGCTTTACTCAGAACATAAATCTTGGGGGGAATACGTGTGAGGCAGCATGTGAAATGCCAGCCTTAAGAATCCCAGCTCTGCACAAAAAAGGCCAAGCAGCAGTTCAGCTTCATTTGACTCAACATGTGAAACCGCACTCAGAAAGAACTGCAAGATTGACGGCTCGCTCTTGATTTTGGGTGTTTTTAAGTTTGTGGAGCAATTTAAAATCTGCTTTTTGCATGTTCATTTACAAGTTTTTGAAATTTAGGAAAGAAAAATAAGAAATGAAAACCTGGTTTAGCCTGGTTTTCACATGCTGCATCACATTTAGGAAATCCTGAACAGGTACTTTCGTGCACACACTCATTCAGACGTGCCAATCTGAACAAACATGCAGGCTCATCGTGCTGGTTGTGTTCACAAATCTGGCAATTTAACAAAGCCTAAAAATAAAGATATTTTTCTGTGTTTATATATTTAGTTTTATAAGCACACAGTATTGTTTCAGTCATTTATTCAAACACAGACTGCTGGGCAACTTTGTAATTCAGTTTCACAGTCGAGGTTCACGGACTTTGATGTTGTTAATCCCGAGTTTTACCTTTATTTCCAGCACTCATAATAATAGATGAAATATCTCAACAACTGTTAATGAAATCTGGAGTGTATACTCATCTCTTCTCAAGGATAATTATAATAATCTTGGTGATTCCTAGCTTTTCATCCTACACCATCATCTAGTTGCATTTTTAAATTGTTGGTTTATGACCCCAGTATATCATCCCATCAGCTGCAGCTGTGTCTCGCACTGCACTACGCTTCTTGTAATTTCCGATCTAATACAGACTGACTACCAATTAGTGCTAGTAAGTTGAATTTGAGAGGCAAAAATCATACATTTTTTGGGCTGTCTGCACCAGCTTCCCAGCCTTTATGGATGATTAATGCAGGAGGACATCTCGTTAGTTCAAATCTAAAGCAACTTGCACCGAACAGTCATGCACTGTATTTGAAAAAGCCCCCCCCCCCCCCCCCCCCCCCACCTATACCTCCCGCGGGGGGAAAAAATAAAAA
>VUQK01044261.1:39799-53567 GCA_015106715.1 Bujurquina vittata
CCCAAGGAAAAAAAAAGTTGCAAAATAAAACCCCCCCCCCCCAACCCCACCCAAAAAAAAAAAGATATATATATATAAATGAATTGTAGATTGCTACAGTGAGCAAATGTATATTTGGAGGGTGCATTTTTTCATGAAGAGAACACCTCTCACACTGTTCAGCATCACTGGACTGGTCATGGCGTTGGGACTGTGTTGCAACCAGTGGCACGGATTCAACTAAATACCAACCAACTCTGCAGCTTAATGTCCCACCGTGTGAAAAAAATAAAGAAATAAAAAGCTAAGGAGGAAAAGTCAGTGGCTTGTACGACAGGAAAATGATCCTCACATCTCAATAGGGCCGGTCCCTCGATGAAAACCTGTAGATAAACCTCTGAATGTAACGCTTTCAATTAGAAGCGTTTAGCAAGCAGTGTAACAAAAGTCACCCCGCCTGAAATAATAAAGAAATGTGTCACCTTTGACCCCTGATGAAGAAAGCCGGGGTTAACAAACTTGATAACAACCATCTCTTTAGGTTTTGTTGAGCCAGATAACACAAAGCAAGCCTGGTTATGTTATTGGGCACACCAAAGCACTTACTCGTATTAATGTTCTACTAAATTATTATAGAAGCTGAATATTCAAACTACCTCTAATGCAAATGTTTCCAAAATATCTGGATGAAGGTCATTTTCAGTTTGGGTAGAGTTAGCTGGAGCAGGTGGTCCAAAACCTTCAGATATTTCATGAAGCAGGAAAAAAAGTGCATACTTCATTCAGCCAAATCAATCACAGAAAACACCCATACGGAGTATTGATGTATCAAAACCTTTTGTGGAATATGTTGCTTTCAATCAACCTTGAGGGTTTTTTTTGGGCACAGATGGCATCAGGCTACTGCAAACAAGAACTTTTCACTTTCGCACAAACGGGAAAAATCATTCCTTATAATTAATCCTACTCCATCCAACATCGTCAGACCCTTTCTCTGTGTTTCCAGCAAAACTGACGTGAACCTGTTTTTTCCAGTTTAGCCTGAAAATTACCTGGACAGCCTTCTGAGACTGGATGTCAACTATGAGCACTCGATCCAAGGTTGGCTGTGTCACATAAATAAACTTGTCCTTGATGTTGACCGCCGATGACCACACACACCTCTGAACCGCCTCTCCTGGTGAGGTGGGGCACACTTCCTCCTGCAAAAACAAAGGGACACACACACACACACACCAACTGTGAGCTAATTGTTTTTCATATTACGGGGAAATATGTCGCATTAAAAAACAATTACCGTCGTTTTTGTGTGGTGTTTACTACCTGCAGTCTTATCACCTATGCTGATGTGAGTCGTGTTATCTTGGCAACTCGGAGAAACGAGCTTTACGTGGTCCAGCAAAATCTCTGTAATCGTTCCCGCTTGTCCGCACATATTTGACAGAACAAAGCCTGCGGACGGTCCGCGGCTGTTCAGCTTCCACTCCTGGCAGCTCTCGCCTTCCTGGCTAACAGAAAACTCAACCAACTTTCTGGCTCTGGAGCCTTCCACCTCGCACCCCCTCCCTAGCCCACTCATCCCTCCAGGCAGTGCCCAGCCGTCCGTTGCAGACTCTGTGGGACAATTTAGGAAGCTGCAAGGATGAATGAAGGGCTCCGGCATGGCGGGATGAACTCTTTCTGTCATATTTACAACTGCAGAGGCAGCCCATGACAGGTCCCTTTGCACCGGCCAACTTCTCTGGGTTCGAGGGGCATTATGTAATGCTTGAACTTTGCTCAACTTTATATCAAGAACGAGGGAGCAAAACAGAGAAGTGATCTAAACTCTACTGCCGACCTCCTCAGTCACGTTGCCACGTTCTTATCTGTAGGTTAATTTGGCAACAAAAACATCCAGCTAAGAGGTCGTTTCAAGAAGCTAATCACTAAATCAATGACGGTGCTTTGACTTTCCTGGCTCCATCACAAGGTTTCAATTCTCTGTGACTACAATGTCCAGGTGCAGCACCATCTGTCAGCGTTTTCACTCCAAAACAGATTGGAAAGTCCATTTTAAAAGGCAGAAATCCTTGCACTTTCTGGAGTAATCGTTGAGTCATTGTTATTGAGCCCCCACGACACCCCTGCAGACCTACGCCGTGGTCATTTTGTTGCTAGAGGGCCTGTATATATCCAACCTATTGCGCCTTTAAGAAGTGAGAAATCGAACATCTGATGCCCAGCTGAGGGTGTGAATGGAGGGGGCTGCAATTCTCTCTGTTTGTGTGTTGCATATGTCAGTATGTGTGTGGGTGCAATCCATGTATGCAATTTATGTACTAACTGACAATTTCCAAAGACTGCCGAGATATGTTTTCCCCTTTTATTATGGAAAATGCCTACAATCTGATACAATATATATATTTCATAGAATGCTGCAATAGGACATTATGCAGCAGTGAGTTTACAATGCGGTGTATTTCTTTAAAAGATACTGTAAAAAAAAATACTAGTGTGAAGTTATATTTAGAGGATTTTACTCTCTACACTGGTGAATGTGGATGATGACATTTAAAGAGCTACTGTGAGAAATATGAGGGTTCTGATATTCTCCAGTTAAGCCGCCAGATGATTTGTAGAGCTAGTACATTTGTGACACATAAGCCGTCTGTGGGGAGGGAAAGTGCTCAAAACAGTGAAGCAGCGACATCCAAAAGTGTCAAAAAGAGAAACTTTGTGGTAAAGTCACGACACAATCACGTCTAATCTCTTGAGGTGTTTTTTCCAAGCTCCCAATCCAAACTTCTGTACACTTACAGTATGACGTGATGGCACTTTCACGATCTTTCAACACGCTCTGCAGCTTTTTTGTTTCTTTTTTACACGATAACTTGGTTGGACCTAAAGCTTTCAGAGGATTCTCCAAGCATGAATAAACATTTTTTAAAAAGCTGCAGGTTAGTTTCAACTGGTATTACCCTAAAGTGTTTTTTCCTGTTGAACCAGCATGTTAATACCACTATTTAGAGCAAACAAGGTCCTCTTGGTCCTCATGTGAGACTTAAAAAACACTTCTGATGAAATGAAAGAAAAATACAGAAGGTGTGCAAATGAGCCGTTGACTGAGTCCCTTTTGGTTTGTAAAATAGATGCGATTTCCCTGCAAATGGTGTTTTAAAAATTCTAGTTATTCTGTATTTTTAACTCTTTGCCTGAACACAAAAAAGATCAAGTTTATATACAGTATATATAAATATATAATGTAATGTAATGCATTTACATAAGCTAAGCACTAGGCTTCTCTGTGCTGCAGAAACACCAACAGCTGCTTATCTGCTCAGTGCTCAGCTGGCAACAACACACACCGGAGGAGGACCAGTCATCTCTGGTGATCTCCTGGATCTGGCCGAGGACATGCGCCCTCCAAGCCAAAGTCTTGGAACATTCTACTCTCTGGAACCTGGAGCCATGGGTCCTGGTGAAGTGTTCTTCACCAAACGTAAGCAGGGGTTGCTTCTCTCTAGACCCAGAGGCTAAACAAATTTTATCCACTGGAAAATGTGGATGTACCATGATCCTACCTAATTTCCCTGACAGGACCTTCCCCAAGATATCAATAAAATTTAATTCATTCATCTCTGATGCAGGACTAGCTAAGTGACCAATCAACTTGTTCCTGATCATCTGTGGGGTGGTGGCCCTGGTGCTGCATCAGTAGCTGCAGGGAAGATGACACCCTCTAGGCCAGCGATGCTGGCTCAGCTGTAGAGATTGGACAGCCTTCAGAGCTCAATCCTTGGTCCAATTCTGCATTTCTTCATTTGCCCTCACACGCACATGAACTTGAGTGACATTCCAGTCTTTTGGGAAGGATTTACACGAGGTTCAGGAGTGTTTATGGGAATTTTTGACCATTCTTCCAGAGATGCATTTGTGAGGTCAGACACTGATGTTGGAGAGAAGGCCTGGCTTCCTGGTGTCTGCTCTAATTCATCCCAAAGATGTTCTTTTGGGTTGAGGTCAAGACTCATTGCAGGCCATCCATGTCTTTATGGACCTACATTGTGCACTGATGTGCAGTCATGTTGGAACAGGAAGGGGCCATTCCCAAACTGTTTCAAAGTTGGAAGCATGAACTTGTCCAACATGTATTGGTATACTGAAGCATTAATTGTTCTTTTCACTGAACTAAGGAGCCGAGCCCAACTCCTGAAAAACAACCCCACACCAGAACACCCCCCCTCCACCAGACTTTACACTTGGCACAATCCAGTTCTCCTGGAAACCACCAAACCCAGACTCATCCATCAGATTGCCAGATGGAGAAGCGTGAGTCACACTCCAGAGAAGATGTCTCCACCGCTCCTGAGTTTAGTGGCAGCGTGCTTTATGCCACTCTGACACTTTGCATTGCGCTTGGTGATGACTTGGATGAAAACCCAGTCCATGAAGATATCTGCGTACTGTTCTGGAGCTAATCTGAAGGCCACATTAAGTTTGAAGGTCTAGGTTATGTCTTTATATTTCCTCCATCTCAATCCTGGCAAAACTGAGTTTGTGTTCAGCCACAACAACTTTTCTAGTGAGGTCAGTCATGACGTCAGCCCCCTCGCCAGCAGTATCAAATCATCTGTTAACAAACTTTGTTTCATTTCTGCTAACAAAAACAAGCTAGCACGTACACGTCACCCCTATTCTTGCTTCCCTTCACTTGCGTCCAGTGAAATTTAGAGTTCATTTTAATATATAAATATATAATATTAATGTAATGAATAATAACATATAAATCGCTACATAGCCAGGCTTCTGCTCGTGCAGCTTGAAGCACCTTGTAACTGTGTGTTTTAAAAAGTTACTATTATTGTTGTTTATAGTAAACATTACCAAAACCCTTCCAACACCACAGTACTTAACATAACCTTGTGGCAGAGATAATAAAAGACTAATAACATTTCTGATTGGCCCAAATAAATACTTTCTGAAGTAGAACTGGACATCATTGTGTTTTCTTCAATATGGCACGTATCGCAGTTGAGCACTCTATACGGTGGATTTGGATAATGGATTGGCTGTGTGATTACCATAAGCAATCAATCCTCGGTGATAGAGAAAACGTGAGCACTGTGCTGGGAAACGGCCTCATGTGTTCACACCGCAATCCACCAAGACAAGAGTGGAGTGCTGCAGTGATTGATATCCTAATACAAACACCTCTCAGAGGAACGCTTGGCTGATTGTTGTACATTCACAGCATCGCTTTATGTAGAACAGCCATCCAATCAGCGCAGGGCTCCTGGATAATAGGCAGCTCAGAGGAAAGCTGCTATTCGGGAACACGTGTAAATCTAACAGGTATCTATCAGTTGGGTGCTTTAAATGTTTTGCTGCTTGAAAGCTTCAGTGATAAGTGGCGTCTCAGTGGGGGAGGCTGGGTGAAACTCACTGCATGAGCTATGTCAGTGAATTAACACAATGACCCAACGGGTGGCCTACATGTCCAGCAGGCATTGTTTTCCTCAACTATCCATCCATCCATCTGTCCATTTCCTACCATTTATCGGGATTCGGGTCGTGGGGCAGCAGTCCAAACAGAGATGCCTAGAACGGCCACCGCTTGCAGCTCTTCTGGGGGGGACTGAGGCATTCCAAAGCCAAATGAGAAACATATCTCCCCAGCTTTCTTCGGTGTGTCCTCTGGTGATATGCCCAAAACACCTCGCCTAGGAGCCATCTTAGTCAGGTGCCCTTTTCGGAGGCCCTCAAGAATGACCGAGCTCCTCACCCTATCTCTCAAGTCCAGACACCCTTTAAAAGAAACTCGTTGCTTGAATCTACCACCTGATTTTTTTTCTGTCACTACAGCGTGTAGACATAAATGAGGCGAGGAACACAGACTGACCAATAAATCGACAGCCTCACCTTCACACTCAGCAGATCAGCGCCGCATCCACATCCAAGCTGCCTGTCAATCACCTGCTCTGCCCTTCACCCCGATACTTTTTTGATGGAAGCAATACTTAACATATTTATTTTAACATTATTAAGAAATCTGTTTCAGCTTGTCGTTTTTGCTAGCTTACCTGTTTGTCTCCCTTCAGAGAAAAAAAAAAGCTCTAATCAAACTACCTGGAAAATGGAGTAGAGATGGTGGAAACCAAAAAGCATTTATTATACTAAATATTATAATCAACTATTTCATCATTCCCTATGCCTGCTTTTCTCGCTTCCTCTGATGAAGACATCTTAGATTAATAGGTAATCCTAAATTGCCCGTGTGAATGGTTATATGTCTCTCCATGTTAGCCCTGCCCCCACCACTCTAAGCACTTAAAATGAATGGGATGGGATGGGATGGATTTTTCCACCCCGGTGGAATCTTCTGGTCTAGTCTGATGGTGATCTCTCTGGGGTTTCTGTGCAGTGGAAAGTTTTTAGGTCCATTAATCTGAAAATTAACAGAAAGGGAGGACACTGCAACATTTCCTTTTGGATCTGTCATTGACAGAGTAAGATGATAACATCATTTATCATGCAGGTGTGTGCAGAAATACAGATCAATGTTTAAATCATATTTGCAAGCACTGGTGGTTTGGGGGCCGAGACATTGAACCTTCACCAGCTGAGCTGCCTTTGAATCTCAGATAAATCTCGCTGATTGCTCACAGTAGCAGCACTCAGACAACAGTGCACTTGTTGTGCAGGATATAAATAGTGAATAACACACTACTTGCTTTTCAAACAGTCCTCTTTGTCCACAAGAGTCCACTGTAAAACAGCTAGGTTAAAAAAAAAAGAAAAGAGCTTTTTTCTTTTTTATCTATGATGTCTAAAGACTCAAGACCAGTCAGCAGCCACTTTTCTGCATCCAATTTATTACATTATCTGCTTCTTTGACAATATTTTCCAATGTAAAAATAAAAATTTACATGCAGAATTCAACAGTGTTGTGAGTTCCTGCCACAAATTATAATATATTATATATTATATATAGTCTTTTGGAGATGTTTTGCACATTACTAATTGTCTGGAGAGACATGCATTTATATTAAATAATGTCTCGAAACTATTATACTTAAACTTGAAGTATAGGCGCAATCATTTTTCAACATTAGAGCTCTGACACTCATACAAAGAAAAAGTAAAATACCCTTTTAAATATACCACGGATGTCTTCTTTTATGCTGCATGTTGGGTATATCACCACAGTGTGGCTCAGTTTTGGGGGCTCTGTGGCTCTGAGGAACCTGGCATTTGGAGACACAATAACAATTTTTCTAACCTGAAATCCATTGTTGATTTTGGTCTTTTCCTGGGCTTTGTCAACATCAGAAAAACGATATTAAAAAAAGAATTACTCCTAACTAAAGTGATCAAATGGGGCTTTATGTTTTACTTCATTACTTTGAAAATACAATGATCTGTTCCAAGAGCAAGGCCCGAACACTCCTCTTTATGCAGATTGGATTTAGGGATGGGCAATTCAAGCAAAAACAATATTTGCTATTAACAGAACTGTTTACCTACTCTTTGAAGACTGCAACCCTCTCCAACCCCCTCTCACATGGCTCCGTCATAGACTTCCGATATGCTAGCTTTCTTTGGTCGAGTTTGCACGTCGTCTTTAAACACGTTGCCGTTTTATTGGTCGTTTACAAACAACTTTTAGGTGCATCACTGCCACCTTCTGGCTACACCTGTGCTTTACATATATTTTTAATGCCTGCATATTAAAAAAATCATTACAAAAGCCGGTGAAAATTGAATTAGTCTGACCACTCACCTGCAGAGCCAGCAGCTTCTCACTGGGTTTAATGTGCCGCTGTATCTCACATGCAACAGGCTGAATGACTTTGATCCCATCTTCATAGAACACATAGAACATGTTGCCAATACCGAGACCTGCAATAGAGCAATGACAGCGCTGTTACGTACCTGAAAAAGCTTGAGAGACTGCACGGTATGAACATTTAGAACGGAAATAAGCCTACAACATTGTTATCTACCCTCGAAGAATCAAATCATTTAATCCTTCTCATCACAGTTCAGTAACCCTATTACAGAAATTCAATTAACTCAGTTTAATGAATGCTACAGTAGGAGAAGCAGTCTAGACATACCTTCTTCTCGCCACAAAATGTTTGCCACTGCGAGGGAGAAAAGAGAGGAAAGCACAGATGAAAATAAATGCAAGAATCAATAGTGTCCCTTTGTGAGAACTAACACCGACTCCTGTTGAGGCAAAGAGGAAAGCAGACCACATGAAAGTTTTATGGAAGCCGTCTGTCTGACACCTACTGCAACAATCAATCGATGGAGCCCTCTGCTTGGAAATAATTTGATTCCAAAGACTGGAAAATGGAGTGCAGGCAACAACAAGTACTGTAAAACAGCTTATGATTTTTGGATGCTGCAAGCTTACACAGAGAGAGAGAGAGATAAAAAAAAAATCTAAGACCTCAGATCATCATCTATCAATATGAACGTTATGGGTAAGCTGCCCCAGATACCCATGAGTAGACCACAGGTTTCAGGCTCAGATGATTATCATAAGTCATTAGGAAGGATTAATGTGCTGCTTCTTCAGTGGCATGAAACCTGCTTTGGCTGCTATAACAGGTAATTTCTCATTAAATTCACTTAGAGGTGACTAATGACATGAAATGTGGGATGGAAGCCACACAACACCCTAAATGTTCACTGGCGACCTAAAACACAGGCTGACAGTTGGCTTTCAAAGCAGCCGCTGGATACTCAGAAAAGATGACATTAGAAGACTAAATGGTGAGAAGAAAATCTTGAGCCATTATACACTTTCTATGCAAAGATAAGAGCAAATTCTTCTACTCAATCATTCTCATCCCCCAACCCACCACCACTACTATCATCTCACACTGGCTTTTAACTGTGACCTTCTCTCATTGTTCATGTGTCCCCCAGTCTTTTCCTGCTTCTATTCCATCTTCCATTTTCATGCATTTTCAGTCTACAAACCAATCTCCAGGCCAATTCACATCCGATTCTAATCTCGCCTCTATTGCAGTGCTCATTCCCGCAGCCTCTTGCTCGGGTGGACGGATGCAGAGAAAGAAAAGGGAGGTGAGACAAAGCCAACCAGACACCACTGTGCCGTTAGTCAGCCTTAATCTTTCAAAAGTGCTTTGTCAAGTCTTTCCTGTGCACTCTTGCATACCTTTTAGCTCATTAAAAGTTACACAAAAGGAGTGTATAGCAGGGGTCTGGAGGATCGAGGAAGGAAGGAAGGCAAGGACAAAACAAAAAAGAAAACAATACAATTTATTTGAGATCTGCCAAAAATGGAAAATGGAAAAGAGGAGCTGAGATGAGATCTTGTGTGCCCCGGTCTTTTCCAATAGCCTACAGTATTGATGCTATTCATCACTTGGCAGAAACACTGTGGCTGTTCTGCGCATACAAGGGGCCCATACATCAACTTCATCATCCATATAGCAAAACAAGCTGGCTGCCACTGTAGGCAGTGAGTTCACTCTTTCTGGCTGTAATAACTATGTTTCCACTGGGCCTGAAACATCGGGGACACCACGCTCACCAGCCAGTCTGGCCTCCGTAGTTCCTACCCATCAGCAAGGTTACATAAATTCAATTTGTTTACAAGAGCATGCTGCTGCAACAGTGGGCCAAACAGCCTGTGGTGTTCACTACAGTGGCATGGCAGAAGACGGCATAATGCAGGTAAAGTAATTGGGTTACAGTAGATGCACATGTGAAATGTAATTCATGACGACTGCCTTAGGTGTTCAGTTTTTGACTGCTTTTTCCAGGTATTCTTCAAGTAGTTTCTTGGAAAAACTGACCCAAGACTTATGCTTTAATTATAAGCTACACACACTCTGCTGACAGGTTGAAAGTGCAAAGCCTGCTCACTGCTGTAACATTATATATTCAGAAAGTGAAAAAAAATAATGCTAGAAAAAAATGGAAAAATATCATTCTTCATTCTTTCATCATCTACACGGATACAGAAGTCCTTTGAGAGCATTGATACCATGCACAGCAGGTACACCACATATCTGCGCTAAGCCAAGAAGATTTTTGGATGTGCCTGCCAACTCCCACTTACAGTACATTGAGGCCTGGATCAAGACGCCTTAGGACGCTCTCCTTTGGGTCTTAGCCAAAGCCTGTAAACCTGAATATCAGCAAATGTTCCTTTAAAAAACCCAATACATATTCCTTTTTCCTACTACCAATTCATGACATAATCAGAATTACAGAATCAACCAATTTTCTTTCAGGCTTTTCAAGAAAGCCTATTTTCTTAATTTGCTCTACACAATTAGCAACACTGTCTACACGAGCATACGACGGCACTATTATAGCGTGAATAATAAGAGCTCTGGTTACTCCACAAAGGTTATTTCTGGATTTTTGCCCTTGTTTTTGGCTCTGATTTGAAGTAGGCAGGGTCAGTTTGAAAAAATGTAACATTAATTTTTGTCTAGGAGTCAAAAACCATAAAAACTGAGGACAAGCTAATGTCCGAGGTGCAAACGCTCTTCACCAGCCCCAATAAAACATTAGAACAAACAGAATACTGGAACTCACTTATGAGTGAACCTTCTAGTCTTTATCTCCGTTTCAGCTGCAGTGTAAGCCGTCACCGGCTCCTCTGACACAGCCTAAATAAAACTGCTCATTTTTGAAGAACTGCACATGATAACATGAATGTAATCCCTTTTACTCTCCACCTGGCTTCTTCCCAGAGTTCCCAGAGCGAGAGGGGAGTCACTGGCTGCTGATGCTGCAGCTGCAGTGAGGGGAAAAGAGAGACGAAACTTTAAATCAAATGGAGTTTAAAAAAATGATGAAATGTTGAGACAAGTAACTGTGCACATCCTTAATTAGGACTGATGAGAACTAACGTTTCCATGAAATGCAGCAACATTTAACTATAAAGACGACAGTTTTCACCAACAGCAGGGGGCTCATGCTAGTGACAGCCCAAAAATATGTAAACATGCACCACATATATGGTTTAGTAAATTTCCCCCTCAGCTTTAGGCCACATGCAAAATGAGTGCCGTTTAGTTCCCTCTGCGACTGGGCACCAAAGCAGTCTGACTTTAGAGTGAACTGTCCCTTTAACCTCAGTTTGTCAGACAGCGCTCTGGGCGAAGGGTGGGAATCAAAACACAGTTCCAAACTGTCCGATCTATCTCGACTGTACGCCTGCAGCTGCTTTTATCAGCGCTGGCACATTTTCCTGACAGTTGAACAAAACAGGGGCGGCAAACGGATGAAAGTGGCGCTTCGGCGCACGTGAGTGAGTCCCATTCACGACTTGTTTTTCTACTAAGTGAGCCAACTAGAAAGAGGGTGGAGAAGAACATACTTATCCCCTTGGATCTATCTGTAACTAGAGATGGGTACAAACATGATAATGTAGACACGAACATTCTCAAATGTTAGGTTTCTCCATGCAGACCTGAACTAAGGCTTTAAACCCGAAGCCCAAATTTACCAGCTGAATGTTTTAGAAGCTTCTTTTTTTCCCCCTCCAACAGACGGCAGCTGGTAACTTCCAGCAAAATTATCTTTAGTTTTTATAACAAAAACAAACCAACAGAACTAAAAAGAAAATTAATGAATTACTTTTCATATTTATGACACACCAATCTGGATCCTTTAAAAAGCAAGTTTTTTTTTTGTTTTTTTTACCCAAGCAAAATGAAATTAAATGAAACATTTAACTTCACTAATGAAGGGTCCGCAAAACTTTTCAAATAGCTTTACTTCGGCGTTTAGTATACATGCTATTCCTCCCATAACGAGGCTTATCCTTTGCAAGGAAAAGTCATAGTAGAAATCTTTATCCACTTCTGTGAACTGCGAATTATAAAGCAGCGCACCTTTTGTGAGTCTGAAAGGTCAGAAAATGTCATGAAAGCTGAAACTTCAGATGCTAAGCAGACTGGCTGACTGTCTTTTTCTTGCGTGTTTTGCAAAATGTAAAAAAATGATGGTTTATACAGCTGAAAGTCACGAGGGGTCATTTTAAGCGCCTCGATATTTCATGTCTTATTCAAAGTGGCTATCGGCTGATAGTGGCTCGGCCTCTCCCGTGTTAAAGTGAATGCTGATGAAACAATATCGCTTTCAGGGCCTTGTGCTTCTCACTTGGCTTCTTCGCTCGGCACGACAAACACTTGTGAGTCACCGAGTGATCAAGTCCCACTTCATACAGCGGAAGTCTTTCAGCTTTTATATTTAACTCATCCATTCTTCACTCACTAAATTCTTCAGATTTTTTAACAGCTTTTTTCCCCCCATTGCTTTTAGCAGCTCTGTGCTTCCACAGCAAGTTCCCAGCAGTACTATTTAAAGTCAGGTAGAGCGAAGAAGCTTTCAAAATAACAGGTCTGACGGCACTTGAATTAGAGCTGGGAGCCGGCGGACGACCGAAGGCTGTATCATCTCTTTAGGAAGAAAAGTATTCAAAAGACTTAATCCCTGGGAGTTTTTTTTCTGAAAATGATGAGTTACCGGAGAGCGCTTCATACACCCAAAGCTGAAAAATAAAACTTGTTTTAACTGATTGTGCTCCATCACAAACAGTCCAGGGAGGAATATCAGCTGTAGCAGTGCGATGCATCTATAATTAGGAAACACCCTTCTGTCTTTTTTTATTACATCATTATGTTTCCTTTATCACATTTATAATACTTTGCAAAGTCATGGCAACTAAATCCATTCAACCTTTTCCTCGTTCTACGAACCTGGTTTAATGTAATCACTATAATCATTCAAGTGTAAACAGATTTTAAGTGGACGTGTTTTGTCCTCTCCTGTTCATGATTTGTACTGATTATGATCATTATCCTCATGATTAGTATTATTACATTAGTATTCAAAAGAATCATCACAAATATTCATGAGCTGTCATGTTGCAACTAGGGCTTAAAGGCGTTAAAACTTTCCACTGGATTTACGATACTCATTTCACAAAGCCGTCGGCGTGAAACTCGCTCGACAGGCAGTAGGCTGCTGACACTGCGGATAGCGTCACCGCCTGGTTCCAGCTCCTTGTTGCTGACAGCGTGTCCAACGCTGTGTGAAAGCCTGCTGTGATGGGGAGGGACACTACTGATGGAAACATGGACGCTATTTTGGCTCGAGCTGATCTTCTCTGTTCAGAGGATGTGGAGCAGACAGCACGGCGAACAGCGCGGCATAAAACGGCTTTGTGAAGACTTCGGCGTGGAGCAGCGGTTCTCGTCTGTGCGGTGCCGAGGAGCGGGAGATTGCAGGGCTTTGTTCCGACCAATCACTTCAGCAGCAGATTTCACTGATTAGATCTTCCCCTTCATCTGAAAGTGTAAAATCAAGCAGTGCCCTGTTTGATTGGAACAAAAGCCTACAAACTGCTAGATATCATAAAATGGCCACGAAAAACTGTCAGAATAAAAACAGCAACGCATGCAGAAGAGAAAGCTAAGAGCACTGAAAAGAGCATGGAGCAAAGGCGGCGGTCTTTAAAATA
Organism: Bujurquina vittata; assembly: GCA_015106715.1. Lineage (NCBI taxonomy): Eukaryota > Metazoa > Chordata > Actinopteri > Cichliformes > Cichlidae > Bujurquina > Bujurquina vittata. The sequence continues at coordinate 53,280 of VUQK01044261.1, forward strand.
ATTGTAGGTTGAATAAAGTAGCAAAGAAAGGAGATTTCGTGATTTATCAACAAAAGCAGAGTGTTAGAAAGTAACTCATGAATCACGCTTTTCATGAAATTTCTGAAACTTTACATTAAGTTTGAATTTTATCTGACGATCTAATAAAGCAACGAGAAAACAAGCGTCCAGGCTGAAATCTAACATGGACGATCTCATGACCTCACACCAGCCGGTGCCTTAGATGGAGGCATCAGGTGAGGACCAGCCGTAACTGACTGTGGGAGAAGTTTTAATGATCTGTTATTG
>VUQK01044261.1:55484-66084 GCA_015106715.1 Bujurquina vittata
TTTGGTGGGGGGGGGGGGGGGGGGGGGCTTTCAAAAACATTTATGAACCTCAGCACACTAGAAAACAATTGGCCTATTTTAATAGCAAATACTTTCACTTAGCAAGGTGACAGCTACAGCTGCCACTAATCTTTATTGGTTCAAGGCTACAGAATGCAACAACTGCCACCATGCTGTGCCCTATATGCTAATTATGTTTCAAATGAGAACCCATTAAGGTTGATATAGAAAAGAGTAAAACCTTAGTCTTAAGCAACATGCAAACCATAGCTGCAGAGCACACCAGCTACCTTATGATTAACAACTTGTACAGAAGCCATTCAAGCAGAAAAGAGTGCAAACCTCTGCCATGGTTGAAAGGTCCCTCCATACTGTACATTAATTTGAGTCCCTGGATCCAAGAAGATTTCCGGATCTGGATTACCGTCTGATATTTTCTTGACTCTCTCAATTTTTCTTATTTCAATTTGATATGCGTTTGTGAAGATGTGATGCAAATCATCCCATTTTGCAAATGTATCCAAAACAGAGAAACTGAACTAATCACACGAACCCCTCGGTGGTGATAAAAATAAAGTTATTTCACAACTCAATATGTGGCTTAATAGATGATAATGATATGATCACCCCTTGAAACGGTGCACGGCAGACTTTCTCACGAGATTATTTCTAGCAATAACTGCATAATTAAAAGTTCTTTATTTGGTCGACAAGGACACTTCAGTCAAAGAGGGCAAAGAAGCAGTAGCTTGAGCCACTAGTCTCACTATAGAGTACTGTAAGTCCCTAATATGGGGTATGAAGTGCAGCATAATGTAGAGACATAAAGTGGAGAGACCAAAGCAACAAACGCTCGCTTTGAGTCTCGCAGATCCTCTGACACTGCAGAAATAATTGGCACATTGTGAAGGGCAGATATTTATGCCAGTTTAGCGGCAGACTGTCAGAGATGGATGGTGCTCTGCCTGCTGGTGACAGCTTCTGTTAAAGAGATCTCAGAATAGTGACTGCTCAGGTTTTCCCAAACAACAAAGCGCTTGGATAAATCTGAGAGAAAAACAATTCAGTGCCGCGCCTGTGAAAGGAAGGTTTTGACCTCCAAGCTCCTCTGGTGAATTCATCCAAAAAAGATCACTCATGCCTTGCTCATCAAATCATGTTTTTCAATTCATCTCCGGCTTAATACCTTATTCAGCCCTTTGACAACTGGCTTAGTTAGTTATTCAGCTCTCCTCCCTGTCTTATTGAAGTGTTTGAATGAGAAGCCCAGGGCGGGTTATAAACAATGATTCCACAGAAAGAGATCATTACTTTCCACGAAGTTAGGTTTCTGAAACATTTCCAAGTGTAATCTCAATACGTCATTTCAGTCGCTGTCTGTTTCAGATCAATGCCGTTAGATCAAGGGTAGTCTGGTGCCACAACGTGCCCGCTAGCATCTCGTCCTGTGTAGGATCAGAGGATCGAGCTCTTGGTTGAAAGCGTCCTTGATTCTGGCACTTAAGGCAAATGGCATCTGTTTTAATAATGTGCATATCTTGTCCCTGAGCATAAACACAATTAGGTTGGTACTTGTCAGCATCAAAAAGTTAGAAAACCAGAAGTACTAAGCTTCTATATCTGTCTGTCTATTTATCAAACGCACACAACCCTGAACTGGATAACAATGGATGGACACATATGTGCACAATTGCACTTGTAATCACATACTCTGTGTCCACAAAACTGAGGTTTTAAACTAACAGCACAATAGAAAATCCAGCAAATTTACATTTAAGTTGCTACAGCAATATACAACCCTCATCATAAACCTGTGTGTACATTAAGCTTCTTTGGACTAGTCATATCCTCAAGGTGCACGCTCAGAGAAATGTAGCCACAATTACAAAAGACACCAAGGAATACAATGCAGCAGGTATATATTCTATAAACTCAGCACACAGTGGGACAGTCGGAGTTGCCGTCTATGAGTGCAGAATCTCAACACCTTTCCATTTGGTTCAGCAATTTTTGAGTGAACTCATGCATCCAAACTAGCAGCACAAGCTAATGGATGAGCTCTTTTTAGTACCAAAGAGACACGAGGGGCACTTCCTGAAGTCTGACTTGCATCGGGGCAGATGTAAATCTCCATTAGCTCTTCATCCCCATCAGTGTCCTTACTCATGGTAGTTAACTGTATCACTGCAGTTACATTAAGCTTCTTTGGACTAGACAATTACAGTTTCCAAAATACATATCCAATTAAAATCAATAAACTGGGACAGTGTATTGATGTTCACATTAAAACAGCACAAACTAATCTGGATCCAGACACTCCATTTATCCACGGTGTGGAGGGAATTTTGTATTTTGGCTTTGGGTTACAGAATCCTGCTTTGTCTTTGTGTAGAATCTCCAGCGATGTTTGTCTCCCTCCATGATATCAGGAAGGCACTTAATGACCATAACACTGTGTTCAGGTATTGAATATTCCCACTATGAAACAGTGAATCTGCCTCCCTCCTGCCACAGTCGTTTTCCTTGTACAGCTCTGATAACACAGTGAAGTTAAGGGTGCCAACAATGGGTGAATTTTACTGGAAATGGCCAGTACAGGGAACGATATGCTTAAAACCTGAAATTATTAATCAATATCCATCAAACAGGGAAACACAGACTAATTGCTTTCACTGTATTCAGGCTATTTGTGCTCATGTGGACAGTCACCTCCCAAAAGTCCACTCTGAGCAAGGGAAAACCCTGGAGATGTATAATAAAGTCTCCTTATAATGTTTGACCTTTAAGAAATGCTCATCCTTGTGTAAATGCTGAGCTGCAAGTTTACTTCTTCCCCTTATGTTTAGGTATTATTCTAAATGGCTTCAGGGAATTTAAAACGACTAAACTTGTATACGAATTTAAATCAGAGTAAGGATCAGGACTGGTTTGGGGAAGGATACTTCTTCACTGGCTTATCTAATTTCTTTTATACCTATCCCCACAGTCTCCCTGTGAAATCAGCTTATGAAACCAGATGCTGCTCTATGGATGGATAATAACTGTGCCAATGACTTTAGAGAGCCTCTCTGGCCCAACATGATATCACATGAAGCTAATCTGGATTCACACTCTAGATGTACTACAGTGTGTGGGTTTAAAATGAGGAAAAGACTGATTTGTGTAGCATAAGTAGGTGTCACAGATGTTAGTTAATCATAACTTTATCTAAACAGTCTAAAATTACTCATTATTACAAACAACTGCTGGAGCTGAAAAGTAGTGAAAAGTTGGTAACAAGTTTTCTGCTAATAGACAGACTGGCAGGCTGCTGATGAAGATCAAGGTCAAGGATAAGCTCAGAGTGAGAAGACAGTGTGACAGGCCAAAAGATCTTTGAGACAAAAAGATAAAGGAGTGAGCTGGTAAAGTCTAGCCAGCCGTCTAATTGCTAATGTTTCTGGCTGCTGGAAATGAAAGGGAAAGAATCAAACTTTGCTGCCTAAGGTGGAAATTTCCTTGAATGGAGACAGAAATTAGATACTGGATGACCTGAACCAAACTCTTTGGCCTGGTTACCACCCATTAACCAAAAAGGGGACAGTCATATGAAAAAGGAAGTTTTCACAGGACTTAAAGGAAAAACTGAGTAGACCCTTAGTGCTTCCATAGAGATGGTAAGTAGCAGCCAGGTGATGCTAATCAAATGCAACCGATTACGTGGGACCACCTTAATAAGAGCAAAACTTTTGGCGGTTGGCTGGTGTGGAGCATTCAGGTGTATGTTACCACAATGCCACAATCTTCCAAGTATTGGACATCCCAGCAAACTCACCCCAAGATCAGACCATGCAATGCTCAGAAAAACTATTTTTAGCAGGAAGAAACCTCCAGAAGAACCGGGCTGTGCCTTACTGCGGTACCGTCGGGCCAGGCGGAGAATTTCCACTTTTAGATACTGGAACGGATCGCTATCGTCACAGGTAGCTAGTGATCAGCCATTAACACTAGCAAGCGGTTGTTCGGTATCGGGGACCCCAATCCTAGATTGTTTTTAGTATTTTCTGCTCTCTGTAACTTGCTTGAAACACCCCGCTGGTTGACAAGTCATAAATTTGGCCAGATTTCTAGAAATTAGAGCTTTTTCATCCAAAGTGGGATGGGTGCCGTTTCACCTAACAAGACTGGGTTTTCCCCCGAATGTTTTCCAATATCAATGTGACTCCTGGGAGACACAAATACTTCCACTACAGTAAGATGCCGATTCACTTAACTCTCTTAACTAATGAAAAGTGATGTTATTTGGAAACCATGTCGGACATATGGAAACATTCACCAGGCTTACAGAGTATTACTTTTCTGTTGCCTTTTTCTTTCTTGTTGAGTTATTTAAAATTCCTAAAATGTATTCTTTTTATTATCTTTGGCTAAATTGTTCTTGCGTGCACGTGTGTGCGTGTGTGTGTGTGTGTGTGTGTGTCTGTGTAAGACATTCATTTTTTAATGTATGCTTCACACCTTTGGTTAAAAAGAGTGATTAAAAAAAAAAGAAACATGGTTATGTTTATTTAGACTGAGAACAAATATAAAAATGAGGTAATAAATCATTAATTTAGTTTTTACAACATTAACCGATTTTAAGTTTATATTATTTTGCACGTAACTGTGTAAGATATATCAAGATAAAAAGCAGCCCCTTAGCTACATCTATTCATAATAGATAATTATTTACACTGTCTGCTGTATAAAAAATAATAGTGTACTAAAATACTGTTTACTGCACTCTAATGACTACAAAAATGTATCAACCTGCATTGCTAAATAAATAAGTACATGTTAAGTAATTTCAATGTGAAATTTAGAGGGTATTTGAATGTTTTGTGGGGAAGTAGTGCCAGAGCTTGTGTAAACTGCAGACATACTGCATTATTAAAACAACACATCCAACAACATTAGCAAAATGGACAGGCCTGCATGCTCTAAACACTAATATCAGGATCATCTGTTTGCACTAAGCATAATAAACCCATTGCAAATCCATTATATTTTTTTTAAATAACAGCTGCTTGATAAATATTTTAATATTCACTAAGACAATTTCTCAGGTAAAACCAGCTGCAGCGTACAGTGACGCTTGTTGAGCCTAATTAAGTTTGTTGTGTTAAAGCTGTAAATCACAGCACACATAGGCAGCTTAGACTCAGTGTCTGCGTTCCGGCCTTAAACACTGATGTATTGACAACAGCTGGCAGCTTTCTTCGGAAATATCACCCCTGCCAGGCCTTTATTGGAGAGCCCAATAGGAATATCTGTCCATCTGCAGTGGCTAATCAAATACCAAGATAATGCAAATGACAACACGGGGTCAAAACTCAAACCTGCAACCCTCTCCCGATTTAATGAGTTTTGTGTTTGTTTCACCTTTTCACATGAGCAGCTGCACAGCCACAAACAAAGCTGAACTTTTATTAGTCATCTGTTCTCCTCTATGCTCCGATATTAACTAAGCATAAAGGAGAATTTAAGATTTCATATTAGCATGTGAAATATTAAATGTAGTTGTTTTTTTCCCTCAGTTTTACATACATTTTAAGCTGTTTAATTAGTTTCTACATATTTTCCTTCAAGCTGGAAAACCGTTTAGACTGAGTGGAGACAGTTTAATAGTTTATAGTTTACTTTCTCTGCTACACACACACGCGCGCGCGCGCACACACACACACACACACACACACACACACGTTCGCTGTAAAGCACTCTGTGATGGACCTGTGTTAAAAGCACTTTTGGAATAAATTTGACTTGGCATGACCTTGTGTGACCATTAAACTAATTACACTTGTAAAGCTGAACAATCCAATACCTTTTTGTCTTTCCCTTCTCCCAGACCTCTTGTGATTTCTATGTGAAGAGGACAGGGTAGTATCTACACTGTGAACACATGAAAGCTGTCCAGCTTTGATTGCACTGCCCCATCGAGTTATGAATGGAGGAATTAACAAGATCACAGTTTATTATTGTTTTATCCATCTATATTATATATATATATATATAAATACATTTTAGGTAGGGGAAAAAAAACAGTCCAGTTTTTTTATGCCTTGTTAGTTAGCCTCCGGGTCTAGCACTGAATAATGCATCAAAAGCTCTGATGGGTCGTATTTGAAGTTCAGCGTCTCCAAAGTTTTACACATGATGTCCAGACAACTTTGGCAGAATCCAACTGGGAAAGTTTCCATTGTCATATGGAGCACATAGAAGGAAATAATCAGCTTCACATGTATTTGTGCTAGTATGCAACTTAGGTGAAGGAGGCAACACATGACTTCGGCTCAATCGTAGTAACCACCAAACTATTACCTGCACTTTCCTCACACAGACCATGTACTAGGGAGCTGTCAGAGTAAAGTCGGATTAATGTCTGATCCAGCTGCATCAGGCAATTTTTCATGCACGTTAGTCAAATAAGACATGAGAGATGAGAGACCTGGCCAACAGGGTGGCAGAACTAACAACAAATGCAACACATAACAAATAATTGCTAATATTCTGTACAGACACAAACACGCATATCATATTCAATGACAGATGGTTGCACGAGCGACGTTAAAAGCAGTCACACTCACCAAAAGACCTATTCTCCCCCACTGTAACCAGTTCTGACAATTTAGCTCCTTCTGTAGATGGAAACGGGGGTAATGCATTTGAAAGCCGTATTTTTCCTAATAATCTGACTCCTGGGACGAGCATTTGTATAATATTGTGAGAGTGTAGTCTATGCTGGTACTTGGGCAGGTACATGACATTCAGTGCAAACACTGAGTCTATATGCAAAAAGGCCCATGAGAAGCTGAGAAAGTTGAGGTGATTTTAATGTTGAAGAGTCGCAATTTGCATTTTATATTCATTACGTTAATTGATTTAAATTTTTTGCAAAGATTTGTTGGCCTGACAACCTCAGCAGTTAACAAAAACAGGCTGGGAAAGACTGCTAAACTGTGCCAAATGACCATTAGTACCAACTTGAATGAACTTGGCAATGCTCACCACATTAGGGCCACTCAGTGAACATGCTGGCAGGATTTTACATTTGATATCATTTGTCCCCACAGTTGTTGGGTTCTCAAAGAAATTGTACAGTAGGTAAAGCAAGCAAACACACACACACACACACACACACACACGCACACACACACACACACACACCCACTTAAATAAGAACAAGCTCATTGCAACTTTTATAATGATAATATTTAACATATGTTACATATATATTTGTTTCTTGTGCTGACTACTAATCACCACCAGTAAGGTCTATCTAATCCAAAGAAACTAATTGGACTTTTACCTAAAATAACTTAAACAAAAAGGAACAAATAAGGGGAGATATATTAGTTGATGCCAATTAGAAACATTTTTCACTTTCTGAAATATCTTTGATATGCAAGATTTCAAAGCAACTGTAGACAACTTTCAGATATCAGCAGAAACTAAATCACCTGTGATCAAAAGTGGAGATGCAACCATCCAAAAAGTCATTTGATATAGTATGGCAATCAGTCTGGAAAATCATGGCTCATATGCTCCACAAAGCAAACCACGGTGACAAAGCGAAGAGAAGTTATCAAGATGAATTTAACTAACAGCCTCGTGATGGGCTGATAAAGACACTAGGGTTGAAAAAACCTGTTTAACAGGTGATCGCCCATCTTTGAGGTTTTCATAAGATAGTTACTTTATTTTAATGATCCCACGGTTTGCATGCATGAGGGGGATTTTTAACTTGACATGATTTGACTGCTCAAATTACATCTGTAAGGCTGAATATGACAGTCAGGACCACACTGCATGAGAAGTACAGTGATATTCTGTCACCAAAGTATGCCTAGGATTTCTCTATGACTGTGGTGTCACTTTAATTGTCAACAAATTGCACTAAAAGACCAATATGTGCAAGTATGTTAATGCAATCAAAGTAATTATCTTTCTTAAACTGTACTTTTTGCAGACTTACCACCACAGGGTTGTATGCCGTTGCCAATTGAAGCAGTTAAAATGCACGTATGCTTCCATGCTCAGTTTTGGCTCCGAATAATAGTGAGAAAACTATTTTTGCAGATATTTGTGATGTCACGTGAAGCTGGCCTTGTGCAAACATCTTCATAATAGACAAAGAATTCTTGAGTTATGCTCAAAAACCTGTTTCGTAAGGTCACACCGAACTTGACCTTTGAAATTCTAGACTTCATCCTTCAGTCCAAGTGAACTTTTGTGCCACATGTAATGAATTTTTTTCCAGAGTTCCTGAGGTATCACATTCAGAAAATCAGAAAGGACTTACAGTAAGCTTGGCCTTTAAACATAAAAATGAACTCAGCCATCCTTTAGTCGCAGGGTTCTCAAAAGCCGGCCTGCAGGCAGTGGCACCCCTTTGTAACTTTCTGTGCTGCCAGTGGGAAAGGAAACAATGTTCTCCCATAATGTGATATAGCGGGATTGGTGGGGAAAGCAAAACTCTCCATGCACTGTTACAGTGTGACTTCCTCTGCAGCTTTTCTTGCTTTGAACTTGGAATCCAAATTTTAAAGTTTTTAACAGTAAAGAGTGTGTTAAAAAACAACTGCTCATTTACATCATCATCAATCTTTTTTGTCTTTTGGTCAACGCACAGAGACACTATGGGCGTCAGTATGATAACGTGTAGGACGATGGGATATTCATGGGCGACTGCCAGGGAGGAAAAAGAATACTACCTGCTGCCAGAGCAAAGGCAAAAAAAAAAAAAATGAGTGAACCACTCCATTGTACTGGCTGTGTAGACTGTATGTAAAAGATGGGCATAAAACAGCTGGTTAGTGAAGTCCCAGTATGACGCCTCGAGCTGCATGCTGGGACTCTTTGTTCTCAAACCAAACACGGCAAGCAAGGGGTAGACCTGCCCGAGAAACTCGGACACATGCAATGCTCGTCAGCAACAAGGTAGGTCTGCAAAATAGAGTAACCATATTCTTTTTGACTCTTTTTGCACCGTAACTGACAAAATGAGCATTATCAAGCTGGAAAACTACATCCATCTCACACACAGCCAAATACAATCAAACATATACCATCAGCGATTAAATCACCTGTATTTCCATTTTTTTGGTGAAAGTCCTTAGGGCTTAAAAAAGAGTCATAATGCCAGGAATAGGGGTAAGCTGTTGAGGAACGCAGGCTTTGGGAGCTGACACCCTGCGTTAGCCTCAGGCTCATAGAAACGGCGAGTTCAGGGAAAATAGATAGTCAGCTTCTATTTGCTCTCTTAACAAGTATCTGAATAAAGGGGACAAACTCATGGGAAAACTGAATGGGTCAAGAATGCAGTCTTCAGATATCCAGGCTAGACAACAGCATGTGTAGTAAAGTGCAACCTTGTCTGCCTGTCAGAAGACATTCCTTTGAACTGACTCCAAAATGGTCTGCCATATCTCACTTATAGCACCATTTTGCCCGCGGTAGAGTTTCAAAGGCTTCAAAGCACAAGAGTGACTTCTGACCTCACCAAGTACGATCCTCTGATGCGTGACAGGCAGGGCGGAGGAAGTGTCGTACGGCCGGGATGGTATCTGAACGCGCCGGGTCTGGCAGGTGGCGGTGTGCGACGGGGTATGTGCGCTGTGTGACCGGACTGCAGAGTGGAAGCATGTGTTGTTTGGGAACTCTAATTACCCGCAGGAAAATACAACACACTAACAACTGGTCACAGACCCCAAAGACAGATTCTGACATTTCTGAGAAGGTCAGCATTAATTAGAGTGCACGATTCCGCTCACGAGGAGGAAAGAGAAGAGTCTGTTGAGAAGAGTTTGGTGGCGTAAAAAGCTTCCAAATGTGACTAAGAAGGTTACTTGTGTTACGTGCATACAGTTGACAGTTAATCCCAAAGACCACCTCATCAATAATAACGGTGGGGAGAAAAATAATCTTTGGTTCATGTAGTGTTTTACAGAACAGATTATTATTTTAAGATATTCCCGTATGCTTAAATGATAATAAAATAAACAGCAACTGATTTATTCATAAATACATTACAGCTCCACTTATTACTTTCATAACCAATTAGTCTATCATTTCGTCTAAGATTAATCAGATATTTATTATGCAAATGTTTCAGAATATGATGAAAAATTACCACACCCAAGGCGAAATCCTCATATTTCATCTGTTTAGAAAGCCATCACCAAGAGATGCTCAATTAATGATCATTTAAAAAAAGAGCAAGTAGAAAAGGCAAGAAACAGTTCATGTTTGTCACTTCTGGAACTAATAATTAATCAGTGAATTAAATTATTCCTGTCAGCACTAATGGGAATTCTGATGGGTTTGATACCTAGTGTATGACGGCAGATGCAAATGAAATGTGATGAACAAAAATGGGTGAAAGGGTATAAGAAGAACTCTCCCTGCTTTCAAGCCGAGAGATGGAGAGTAAAGATAGTATCGCCATTACGCCCCTTCCTTCATCGCAGCATCACAGGATATAAACTATTAAGAGCTGACAGGATAAATTATTAAGGACTCCATTTGCATGGCTCCATTTTCTCCCTGAATAAAAAAAAAAAAAAAAAAAAAACAGAAAATG
>VUQK01044261.1:78122-92638 GCA_015106715.1 Bujurquina vittata
GGAGGGGGGGCGGCGGGGGGGGGGGGGGGGGGGGGGGGGGGGATGGGGGGGAGCAGACAACAGAAACTACAACAACAAATAATCACAACAAAATGAACACCTCAAAGATAACAGTGTACACTGAAGATAGCATTGCGGCGTCTTCATTAAAGATGAGGTGAACAATAGGACACAGCTAGCTGTCAATAAAAGCATGTGGATGAAATGCTTGTGTAAAATCCATGAGGGACATTTTGATGAGTCAGTTTGTGTGGGTAAAAAGATATCAAAACCAAAACTCCTTAATGATCCTCCACGCTTTACTCTCAGCCTCTCTGCTCTCGGCCTCCTTCACTGGGAAATCAGAAAGTTCCCCTAAATATACCTCTAGTCTAAATTTCATTAGTTGCTCAGAATAAAACTCTAAATGCATATCTTGTCATTCTCTTGTGGCCTCAGTGATGGACAGCATTCTGAATCCACTTCCCCAGGATTACCCCATTTCAGCTGTTCCTTAATTGAGTTTTAGAAAAGCTCAGTAGCCATAGCAGGATGATAGCAGGTCCTCTGAGACTTCACCCAGACTAAGCATGTGAAACTCATAGTCTTCAGTAAAAAGGTCATCTGGAAGTTAGAGTATTAATTACAACCAAAAGTCACTGTCCTCATGAGAGTCGCCATTTTTCCATATACACAGTAGTGGGTTTATTAGGGCCTGTATTTCTTTGCAATTAACCTCCGAGTAATCTTTTTGAAGAATGATAATGAGCCAAGTGTCTGTCAAAAGTAATGAAGATCTTGAGCTTTCCACACTGACACATTTTTTTTAAATACATTCAGCTCATTAGGAGCAGTATGGAAGAAAACTGTCTCATTCACACAAGCTTGGCCTCTTCACCTTTGTCCTCTCTTCCTGTTTCTGTGTCAGTCTTCACACCGTTATTCCCCGTACTGACGATCCCAAACCAATTAGCAAAAAGTAGATAATATACTGAACTGGTATTAGTTCTAAATGAAAGTGAGGTCACACTGACTATTGCACAAATGAAAGGGGGGGATACTCTGGGCTAAAAAGGCGTGCAATGTGGCAAAAAATAAATAATGTGAGAATGAGACTATCAGTAAGCCAAGTTTGTGAGCCATTCAGTATTTCACTGGACCTGAACATTTTTTTTTTTGGCCCACCTTCTGCAAGCCAATCAGCCTCTGTTTCCGGCGCTTTAAATCTCTATGCTCCTTTGTCACTGTGCCTTTCACACTCTCACTCATCCTCTCCATCTCTACCTCTACCTTCAAAGTTAGAGATCCTCATCCACGTCTCCACCTATGTTATCTCCGCCACCAATGCCACCATCTAGACTTTGGGGGTGGGGGTTTCTGTCCTGTGCCCCACCATTGTTGAACTCTGCTCTTTTATAATGTCTTGGGAGTGCTTAGGTGTGTAGTCGCCCCCAAAGGCCCATTCTGAGCCCAGAAAAAAGGAACACATCAGCTTCAAAGATTCATTTTTGACACCTAGACTTGCCAGCCTACCAGAGGCAGATAGAGATCTCACTGGAGTAGAAACACAATTTTAGCACTCAGTCTTTTGGCCTTTAATAAAGTGAAGTGACAAAAGAAAAAAATAAGTGATTTGTATGGCCAGTCGGAGGCCTGAGAAAGAAACTGTAAATGCAACACTGACATCTAATGAACTCATTAGCAGATAAAGCAAACTTGGCAAACAGTTGCTTATTTACTCATATTAAGCATTACACCAGCAACAAACAGTTACAATGTCTTTCAGCTGGAGCTGCCATTTGGACCAAAGCCCAACGTTTTGGACTGACAGCTCGTCGGGGAAATGTCTGAATCTTTGGCTGCTAGACGCTCCCATCAGGTAGTCGCTGTTTGCTTTTTTTGGGTGCTGAGCACATACACATACTGTAAACCAAGTTTGAGAGCTGACCACCAAGGCTGCTACACAATACGCCAAAATTCAGACTAAAACGCCATCAAGCTAATTTTCAGTTCAGTGAACGACAACTTTCAGTCTGCCACAGGTTTTTCACATTGGTTGGTGCTTGTGTGACTAAAACTTCAACAATACTTCTTACCTCTGGGGTGAAGTACTCACCTCAAAAAATTCTACTGCATTTTATCCTGCCATTAATTACAGAGCAAAAGGTTTAGGGATAGTGGGCATTTGTAGAGGCAGCTAAGAAAAAACACCACAGCAGAACTCGTGCTGTTTTAAGCAGTGGGTGTGGTAACAAGTATTCCTGAGAGCAGCATGATAACCCACTGCTTACCCATTTACTTACAGTCTCCATTAATAAGGAGTGCCCTACACAATCATTCGGTTTTGAAGTGATGCTGGAGAAGGATCCTTTTCTAAAGGACCACTGTTCCAGGAATAAATACTCAAAACAACGTATTTTCCACTTTTCTGCTCTTTACAGTTTCTTTTCAAACTCCATTACTGACTCTACCTGTACACCTACAGTCAAATACACAAGTCCATTTATGGACATTAAGTTTCAGAAGCATTTGCCTATAAATGAGTAATGAATAGTGATTGACATTAAACATCAATGTACAGTATTTCTCAAAAATGTTGAAAATTTGTGAACTTTGTCAACAGTGGAGCTAAAAAGGATTAAAAGCTGAGCAAAGTGTTGAACTTTCTGTTTGTATCTATGCACTAAAAGTCTCCATTTGAGGTCCAAAGAGATGTCGATGCAAGAAAAATATCATCTAAACAAGTCAAGAACATTCTCGGGGCGTACAATTAATTTCATGAATTGAAACACATTAGGTTTACAATAAGGTGAAAACCACTGGTTCTCATTCAACAGCAAGGGCAGTGACAGAATGACGGGAAGAGTAAATGTGGGAATTGTGGAGAGGGATAGGAACAGCTCGCGATCCAGAGCATGACACGTCTGTCCAGCATGGCCGAGGCAGTGTTGTTGCACGGACATATGGCGCGGCTGCCACTGGAACTCGGTGACTAGTGTTTATCGATGATGTGACTGCTAATAGAAGAAGGTTTGTGTGTACAGGGCTATACTCTGTGCTCAGATTCAGCCAAAAACTGCAAAAACTGATCAGACAGCATTTCAGTGTGCAAACGAATAATGATCAAAAGTTAAAGTGCAAAGTCTGCACTTCAATCACATCTTCAAAACAGAAAAAAAAAATTTTTTAATACTGTCCAAATACTTATGGGCACGACCATTTGAGAACAACAAAACCAGTGACTGCATACAACCACAGATGTGACACAGGACTGCTGAACAAATTCTTTTGAGATTATAATGACCATTGTGACAGCATAACAACATTTAAAATCTTAACAACAGATGCAAATCTGCCTTAGCCACCATTATTTACCAAATACATACAGTATTTGCAGTTGAAAGCTTAGCATTAACAGCTGGCTCGTGCTTTACAAATACTGTGATAAATGCATGTGCAAGCCTCTTACCGTTCACTTGGAGAGTGTGGGTCTGAAACAGTTTCTCGTACCCGTCAGCATAACAGGTGTAGTTGCCCATGTGGGTAGTGGTGACCTTGGTGAAGTACAATGAGCCATCATCCCCAAAGTCCTACCACAGGAGAAAAAGAGTTTTTAATCACTTACAGGAAACTACCAGAAGCGGCAGTTTTGGTTGAAGGCATTCAGAGCTGAAAATGAATAGTTTCAGTGGAAATGCAAGAAGCCTGTGGTGTGCAGATGAGATTTCTTTTTTTCTTTTTTTAAATAGAACAGGAAATGAAAACTAGCACACGACAGCCGAAAAAGGCACATTGTGGAGCTAATGGCCATCAATCTAAGTCAAAAGTTGAAGCCGTTTAGTGCCGCATAAAACAACTGTGGAGCATAACTGTCAAAGTCACAGTTAAGAAGAATTGTTTTCTGTTTTTACAATCAGTGGCAAGAGATCTGGTGGGAAGGGGCTGAGGTGACAATTGATTACTGTAGAAATTACAAAACCATCCATACATCCAGTGGGGACGATGGGGGGTGGGGGTGGTCTATCCCAGTTGTCCTGAGGTGAGAGGCAGGGTACACACTGGGCAGGTCGATCACATTCACACCTACAGTCGGTTTAGAATCCCAAATTAGCCTAACCTCACGAATGTCTTTGGACTGCAGGAGAAAGCCGGAGTACCCGGCGACAAGCCACACAGACACGGGGGGAAGCATGCAAACGCCACACTGAAAGTCCCCAGACTGGACTCAGATCTGGGACCTTCTTGCTGTGACGCAACAGTGCTAAGCACGTCACCCCCCCCCCCCCCCCCAAATTACACAGGGCGTCATGAACAAAAACAGTGAAATATTGTGTTGCAAACACATTCAAAATAAAAGCTGCAACTGACCTTGAAAAAGGCATTTACACTTTGTGTCCATGCATGTTCCACAAATACACAAAGCAATACTCGTGGGCTGTTTTTTTTTTAAAGTAAAACAAAACCAAACGTATCCATGAAAGCCAACTAAAACATGATTAATTCATGCTGCGCTGTGATTATTAAGCCAGTGAACAGAAAAAAAATGGTGCCGGACATGGAAGGGGAGTGAACTGTAGCACAGAAAGAAGCCCCCAAAGCTAATGAGCCCATTGATGGTGTGCTGGCAAAGAGTGAATATCTGCCCTCTTAGTAAGATCACGCTGCAATAAAAAGTCATCTTCACAAGCTACTATAATAAGTTTTGGTACTATGCTGAGCCCTAGAGTAATATAATAATCTACTCCTAAAATTAATTAAAGAGGTGTTCTTTTTCTGCATTGGATTCATATAATGTAATAAAAGAGCTCCTTTCTCCTTTTTGTATCTTTAAACATGCTGTTACAGTAAAGTCAGTGTAGTCTTATGGGTCTAGCTTGCACAGTGTGCACCTAATGTGTGAATCCGAACATCTCAGATCACAGTTATCGCGTTCACAAGACTTTCAGAAAACTTGACCTCTAACCTTTACCTTCGGGTCAAAGATTTTTAGTAGACGCATCCATGGCGTGAATGGGAACATCCTTATCGACTTAGTGCATTTACAAATGTTGAATGTTGGCCGGCTGCCTACCTCCATGACTCCTCTCCAGAAAGGACCGTTTAAGTTATGGCCAACGTTTAAGTTTTCGTGGAACTAATACCGCCAATCACAATTTTCCATGCACCTTCATCTTTACTGTAAAGGAGTTCTTGTCATTTTTAGCAGCTTTATTATTTGATCCCTATTTAAGTCAACATTTATTTACTATTGTGGGTGGTAATTTCACTCATGATTCCAGGTTTATTCCTACGCTTGCTGATACATTGTGTCTCAGGTTGGACCCGGTAGTAACTATAAAAGTTAAAAAGATATATGTGTTTTAATCTGTTTCTTTACGAGGAAAGAGCAAACCTACTTTGAATTATGTAACAATACTCTTTAAGCGCGTTGACTAAATCAAGTGAATGAATTATAAATCTTCCAGGCTGCCTGTGCTCAGAATAACGGGTTTCACCACTTTGAGATGCACCACAGCTTTTCAGAAATGAACGTGCTGCGGCACTCTGCCTTCGTTAGAGTTGTCACCAGTGCCACCTAACTTGATGAGGGGGCAAATGCCAAAAAGTGTTCACTTCTGAATGCTGCCACGCATTTAAAAAAAAGAAAAGAAAAGTCATTCAGGTATCTTTTAGCAGTGTGAACATTTGCTCTTAAGAATATCCATGATTCTGCTTCAGTGCTCCTGGTTTATTATAACCGAGCACAGCATTGTCAAGCCTCAGCCTTAATTACAGGCCCTACCAGAAGGGTTCATAAGAAGAAAAGTACCTTTTCTCATTAAATAGCTTTTAACATTTTGATCACATCTCTGCAGACTTTACATCTTGACATTCAGCTTACCCTTAAATGTCTGCAGACGAGCGAAGACAGGCAGCCGTCGTGTTTACAGGCATGCTGTGTGTTTATCAGTTCGTCTCGGTGTGCTCTGATCTAACTTACAAGCTTGGTAACGGGTCGGGCTGAGTGAAGCATCAGAGCTCCACAATATGAGGGGAAATCGATGGTGCGTTTTGGCCCCTTGGGCTGAGAGCATATTGTGTCACCTTCTTAAATGAAAAATGAATGGGGGGAGAAATGAAACTCGGAGGGGTGGAACGAGCCACGGCAGAGGCTGTCGACAAGATTCCTCCACCTCACCTCACCACCCTAGCCTCAGCTATCAGCAGCACCCAGCACCCAGCCCTGTGCACACAAAGCAGGCAAGGGTAGGACTACTCATAGGGAAAGGAGACAAGGGCAGGTAGAGGTGGATTTACAAATAGGCCATGGCCCTCAAGAAACTATAATTAATAAAGCTGTCACTGCCCAGTCACCTCTGAAAGGACACTGAAGAGCCACCTCATTGAATAACTAACCTTTTATATGACGAGGCGTTTCATAAAACGGCCTCAGAAGAAGTTTCCAGCTCAGCCTTTTATGAAACTTTGTTAGAGGAACACAGTATTGAGTAAAAATACCCTCCAGTGTAAACAAAGAGAAATAAATGCTTTTCCAATACAGCTAAAAATAGGCCGTTCGACATTAAAATGTCAGTTCAGTTTAAAACAAAGAAACATTTTATTACTTAACTCTGTGTACTTGTATATTTTCAGTTTTATGTGCCTGTTTATGAGATTTCAGCTGCTGTGATTACGGCTCTGCCCCGTGACAATGGAGATGAATGGGGCTTAATCTGTTGAGCTAACAACGCTGAAAACTGACATTTAAAACAAGAGCATGTTTTCCTAGAAACACTTTTTTCCTGTCTCAACTCCTTCTTATATAAAGTTTTATTTTTTGATTGTTTCGATGTTTGTAGGTGACTTATCTATGAATGCTTCATTGCTTCAAATTGCCTTTTGGAGAGGAAAAGAAAATGTTGCAAATGGATTGACTTAATCCACAGAACTCATTCGTCAACTTATGGAGACGGTTTCTGGAGAAATATTGCCGCTGAAGTTCATTTGTTTTGATGATGCACGCATCGCAAACAAAATTCCCGTCACCTCCGTTGAAGTGGGGAGAGGTGGAAATCTTTGAGACGCATATTTTTAAATGTGGCGAAAAAGACCTATCTGCATGGCTGACCACCACCAGATATTTGTTAGAAGGTAATAATAGTGATAAGAAGGTGGTGTAACAGGCATGCAAAACATGCTTTCAACCCTCTTATGTTAAGAACTCTTTGTGTAAATATTTAATAGTATAAAACATTTATTTTGGTCACATCACTTCTTTAAATTTTACTGTTTGCATGTCAGTAAGGCAGTTGTTGATGTCTAATATTTTTTTTATTAGTTTTTATGAGTTTATGATTTGTATAGCAGCATCATGCATTTGTTGTTGGCACTTTACAGCTTTGCGGGCTTTCTGTGTATGAAATGTTTTTTTTAAAAAAAAGAAGTGCATTCATGTCAGTTTGGTGAAACCAAGAAACCAAAACACCCTACCTGAGATGGGATCTGTTAGGGGAAAGACAGAAGTCAAACATTTAGAGGCTTATTTCTAATCAAAGCATGAATAAAAGCCATGGATTCTAAACCAAACAAGTAAAACAAATAAGACACAAACATTTCTTTTTCAACCATCCATTTTCTTATCCAAATGGGGTCTGCAGCCTACTACCAGCTGTCGTAGGGCAGAAGTCACATCACGGGCTGCAGGGCCGCCAGAGACAGAAAAACTGCTAATTAGCCTAACAAGCATGCCTTTGCACTGTGAGAGGAAACAAGTGGAAGAACTCCACGCGGTCACAAGGAGAGTACTCGCACACAACCTGGAGATTTGTTCTGATGCGCACTCAATAATCACAGCATGACAATCGAACCAGCGTTCCTCAATAGTGGCGGCTGTCCTGTAGGTGCAGACTGCAAAGTCCTGGTCTGACGAGAGATTTAGATTTAGAGTGGTAATACTTAAATTCAGTTTTAGTGAGAACAGTGTTTTTGTCAGTGCATCAAAGTCTCATGTTTGTTGTAGCAATTCTCAGAATCTTTGAGATCAGTCATAATTGGGATGTGATTTTATTTGATTTGTTTTGGGGCAATTCTCTACCAATCTTCGGCAGGCCGGATTAAAAAGACCAATGGGCCGGATGTGGCCCTCGGGCCTTAGTTTACCCACCCCTGATTTATAGCGTTATAATCGGGGGTTACAGTGAACTGTAGATGTCCATAAGTTGTGCTCGCGGTACTTCAGCATTTAGCTAGCACTACAGAAGAGGAGCGAGCATAAAGAGAGTAACGTGTATACATCTGCACAACAAGTGTGCGCAGTTTGACGCACAGTGTGTCTGCTAGCTAAAAGAACAGCTGCTGTATTTCCAGGGAGAGCAAAGAATGAGCGATAACTTCACTCAGATAGAGAAAGAGGACAGGAGAGGAAGAAGCGACCAGCAGCAGGAGGTCAGCTGAACACAGCCTGCACAGCATTTACTGGATTTCACAACAGGAAGTTGTGATTCTTCTCCCCATGCAGAGCCACTACATCTGATCTGAGGGTTCCTCCACCTTCTCAATCCCACTGTAACCCCTGAGTATCCTCGTGGTGGTGTTTAGGTGGAGGCGCGGTCACCCTCTGCTATGGAGGACACTGAGAATAGAGCTGTGTTTAAATTCCCTTTCAGGGTTTGTGTCCTACAGAACAGATTCAAGCTGAGTGCATTCATTAGGATTACAATTTAGATTGGAATAACATTTGTATTCTCATGCAATATTATTTTATATTATTACAATAATATATAATGAGGTTCAGTTAGTTTTACACAAAAATAGTTGGTAGCAAAGTCCCCCAAAAAATGACTTTTGCTTACTTTATTTAGCACATTTCAGAGCCTGTACTTTTTTACTTTTACTTGAGTAAAGAAGTTGAACCAGTACTTCAACTTTTACCAGAGTAGTTTTTAACACATGTACTGTACTTGTACATCTACTTAAGTACAGAATGTCAGTACTTTTGCCACCTCTGGTGCCAGGGGACATCACGTCCTGACTGAGACGCAACGTTTTAAAGGTACACACCTCAGCTGGTCCAACACTCCTCATACATACAGTATGGGTTCAACAATGCTTTTGGCTTAGACAGTGGCTGTCCTCCCCTGGATCTCATGGCTCATTGTTATGCAATGCTGGTAGTGTTGATTGTTATGCAACTGTACTGTCGATAAGTCTGGGGAAACCTGCAGTCAGCTGAGAATGAAGCAGTCAGTTAGATGAGTGATGAAATGGTTCTCCCACTGAAAATGAACTGAATCAACTTTCAGGGAACCAGGAGCTTCAACCAGACAAGAGTGCTAACCACTGCAAATGCTGAAAATTTACTGGGCTCAAATATGCAAATTTGCAGTTTTTTCTTGTTTCGTAGTACTTAGTAGGGGCGTAACTTTTGAAGATTTTCCCTCTGAATTTCAAAGGCAAACTGTCTGTTGAATGAACACTGACTCAGCAGCATGTCATCCAGTACAAACAGTACCGAGTACGAGTCTGACTCCAAGCTTCCGGACCACATGAGTAATTCGCCATTTTAAAGCAGAACACTAAATTTCAGTAATTTCATGTATTATCTGTTATCACACAACTCGATTGAATCATCTGCTTAAAACAGCGCAGGAGGAATACAAATGATTCTTCACAATTATCAAAGCCGAATATAAAAGCTATAAATAATCACATCAATTTAATGTTGCATCTGGTTAAAAAGAAAAGAATTGTAGCAGATAAATGCCTGCTTCAATGGATGTGATCAGAAAGGACGACTCAGATAAGCTTTCCTGTGTTTCATCTGCTGCTACTGAAGCTTCAAAACATGTCTATTTTTAAACACGTGCATAATTTTTATGATTCATTTCAAAGATCTTGGTCCTGGCGGGAAATGTTTCTATTGTAAAGTTCACTAGTTTTAGACGGACGTGCTACTGTGAAAGTTGCTGATGAATACTTTATGCAAACTTCCTCCAAATGCACTTTCAAATAGATGGATTTTCAAACTTTTAAAAAAATTACAAAAATGTCATCATCTGAACTACTGCCAGAACCCAAGAGTCATCATCCCCAAAAGCAAACATGAAGGTACACACACAAACACACACAGAGACATGCACAGTACACAACTGTGTCTTTGGCTCGGCCACTCAGGGAGGATTGAAATACTGACAGCCTTGGATGATGATGCAATAGCCAGCAACTGTCAACTTCACGGAATTACAGTAAGCTGCTTTGTCAAAATTCAGAGAGGCTCTATTGAACTCCAGGATACAAGCGCCCCGCTGGGATTAATGTGCAATTCACTAAGCCCGAGGGGAAAAAAAAAAAATCTAAAATAACAACGTTCTAAAATTGGGAAGGCCTGCGAGATTACACAGCATAAACCTCCCGTGTGTACTCACAGGAATATGACTCCAATTAAGGCTGGCATCAGATGCTCACAAATATTAACAGACAGCAATTATACAGAAATTGTCTGCAAGGCAATTTGGAAAGGGCCTGTGAGTGCCAAACGCAGGCAAAATCCATTCTCCTCTCTGGAAAGAACAACAATGATTGACTGGATGTCTGAGGGCCAAAAATAAATCTGGAATGAGCCGCTCCTGTTCCACTGGTGGTTCCTCTTGATGCTGCGTGGTTTGCACACAGTCTTCTGTTGAAAAGCAGCAGCCTGTTACGATTCATGCTGACTGACTTGCTGGCAGTTTTAGCGAGGAAGTAATCTGTGCACCAGCAGAGGTTGCAAACTTGGCTGTTGTTGGTACCATCAAAGAGAGAGAGAGAGAGAGAGAGAAAAAAACCTAATCTGACAATCGCATACCCGAGGATCAGACTACATCAAGTTCTCTTAGTCTGGAGTGCCAGATTAGAAGTCATCCAATTCGGTTTCACTTCATGAAGCCACGCTGGCATCAACCCAACTTGCTGTGTGTACCGAAGAGCAAGAGGCAGAGCAAGTTTAATTTATGTGTCAACATTTACCACAAGTACTATGAAGCCCTGGGGTACCAAAGTCAGTTAGGCTTGATTAAAATGCAAACCGCTAGCTGAAGCCTTCTTTCAACTCTGTTTTCTCCATGATGTAGAACTCAAACTCAGAGTTCTGTGGACTCCCATCAAATTTTGATGCGTTCTCGAAGAGTAAGACGTTTGCAAACCACAGAAGGCAGCGCTCTGATTGGCGACCAGCACAGCCTGTTCTCCTCACAATAATGGGGAAAAATTTAAGAGTGGAAAAGGGAAAAAAAATATTTTTATTTTTTTATAGTTCTGATGGAAAACCTAAAAGCAATGTCCACCATTTTTAAAATAGGTCATTTTTATTCCTTTGTCTATATGTTGCCATTATTCCAGCTCCTGATGAACTTCAGGGAAAGCCTTTTTTGTTGTTTTTTGTGCCACAGTGAACATAATATATCTCATTCGACAGCAGGAGCTTTCATCCCTGGGCTGACATTTGAATTGAAAATACACCTGAGCAAGATCTGATACCGGTCACTTGGGAAACAGATGACTGCTTGCGAAAAGCAGACAAAGACCACCCCTCGTTGGGACGCCGAACTCTGCTGTGTGTCTTCAGGCAATATCAGGAGATGAAACAAAAACTAGCTCTGTTAAATCTGCTAAAAAAAAGAAAAAAAAAAGAAAGAACGAGAGAGCGAGAGAAAGTAGTAAAACAGTTCTTGGGAAAAAAAAAGTACGGAAGACATCAAAGTCTGGGTTGACCTTACAAAACCTTGCATCTCGCGTTTTTCCTCCCTTCCACAAATCCTTTGAAAGATATCCACAGCATTTTTAAGAAATAATCTGCCTTATGCATGGTGTTGGCACTGCTTTCTATAAGAATCACACATCACCAACATCCGGTACCAGCACACTAGTTTAAAGCCAGTTGATGGTGCCAAGGATGACTGGCGACAGCTGGGCGCCTCTTACTCATTTTAAGGGTCATCAAGATTTAATGTTACATTAGTGGCTTCGCTGGGTTTCCCTTTATCTTCTTCGACAGTGTTGACTTAATTATGCACAGCAGTATCACACTCATCTTGGTCAGCCCTGACACACGGAGAGGAAAAGGGTAAAGCAAAGGAGCTCTGCCTCTGTACCTCTCTCTGTACCTCGCCACGTTAAGTATCCGTGCTCCTTTTGATGTGGATGAAAGTGACACAGAGGGCTGTCTGGGACCGTGCATACAGATTAAAACGCCGACACATATGCACATGCAGTCTTTCACCAAGTTGTAAAAGTAGGTCCTTCCTCTAGGGCTGAACCCCTTTGGTATCCCCCTTCATCTTCTTTCGTTTTTCTGAAATCCCTGTCCCTCCCAGCAGTCTCTAAACACAGACACCAGGAATACAAACTGACATTGTGGATTACTGTCAGGCCTACAACACAAAGCCAGCGCCAGCAGTCAAATAAAATGTGCTAACAATCTGAGTCACTGCCAAAAGAATAAAGCTGAGATATCATGAGAAGAAAATATAGGAGGCTTTTTTTTTGTTGTAATTTTCAAAAAAAAAATAAAAAAAATATGACAGCTCTGAAACTGCAAAACCTGCAAATTGATGGTATTTGCTGCTGCGAAAATGCAATAATTAGACCTGCATCCATCTAGAAAAAATAAATTAGGCAGTGGTAACAGCCAGCTCTTACATTGATGTCTTCCAGGTTCAAGGAGTTCAGATATTGATGGTTCCTCCTCCACAATATAGGAGGCCTCCGGTCACCTGTGATGGCGCAAGTCAACACAGCACTCTGGCCAACTGTTACTGTTGTCACGCTGATTTTCTGGTCATCTGGAAGGCTGAGCAGGTATGCATCTGTGGATGAGATTTAAGGGGAAAGAAGAGGTTAGAGGGATTGTCTAAGGGGCATTGGCTCAATTTATGTTTGTGAAAAATGTAACTGCTGAGTGAAAAGTGGCCACTCTAAAGCTTGAACTTAGCATGAAAGCTAAGAGTGGAAAACTGAATTCAACTCATTCTATTTTTTCATATATATATATATATATATCATGAACTTTTCATTTTGCAGTGGCTCAGAGTTTACCCACTGAGATGCTTCAAAATTCATGGTTTTCTCACATCTCTCTCTTAATGAAGCACAAAAATAAGTACACACAATGCAAGGGTGTCTCAATTAGCCGCTACTGCGCTATAGAGCCAGATGCTTTTTTTAAAAATATACACCGAGGCGGCACAATTATTGCGTTTTGCACAGTAATGAGAGGGAATTAAGTTTAACGTTCTGTAAATACTTTGCATAATTTATGTGACGACACTATAATGGAAGTTGTGCTTTCTCAGCCTCTCTGCAGAGCCCGTGTCCATCCCTATGTATTTTTCTTTTAGCTAAAAGAACAAACCTGACACTTTGGGGAGGCACCAGTACTACTTTTCGGCTGACTACTAAAATCTCAACTGAAGCGTGCTGCTTTGTAACTTAAAGCTGGAATATTTTAAACATGCTCAGTGTGCTGAGAGTTTAAAACAAGCCGGGCTCTCCATGCTGTTGTAAAAGCCCAGGAGTACATACTTTCTGATGAAAGTAACAGTGAAATAAAAAAAAAAAGAAAGGAAAAAAACCTCTGCGTGCACAGAGGTTCCCCGTGGAAACACAACCCCTCACCTCAGCCAGAGTTAGTGTTTTGATCACTTCAGGATTTCTGCAACACGTCAAAGTTTTAAAAACCTGTTTCTGATGAGGCCAACACTGAGACGGGGTACCGCAACAAGGCCTGGCCGGGTAGCTTGGTGAGAGGTCAGCATGGTTCTGGTTGGTTAATGTCTTTTGTGTGTCCACTATTTTGAAGAGACAGCGAGTACAATGTACAGTCATCCATTCTTTGACGAAATTACGTAATGCAGCCTGTGAAAGAATGCCTTTTAATCTTTCTCTTGGGTAATGAGCAATGGAGCAAAAGGAAACAGAGACTCAATTTGTTCTGCTCCTAAGGGCATGAAATACAAAACCTAATGAAAGAGCAGGTCCAACAGTGTTCACTTGCCACAGCCCAGAGAATGAGGATGAGAACACCTTCAATTACAGCATGACTCCTGTGGCCCTTGTACCAATGACTACTGATTGATTTCTTTTTCTAACCTTCTCACTCATTTGCTTTGTTTGGTCCACTTGTTGTGTCTTTGAACTATGAACTTGGCTAGCGTGTTAGACCCAAGCCAATCACACTGAGATGGCGAGAAAACTCATAGTTCTTTTGAGGGGTAAGCTTTGAGTTAAGACTTTCTAATCTCACATTTGGCCCAATGAAACCCTACTTAAGCCCAGGCAAATCACTGCCAGGATTACATCAAAATTAGAGGATTAATAAGAGTCCATTCTTCTGAGGGAAGAATGACTAAGTTGAAATGATTATACTGTTAGTGAAGTGTTGAACAAACTCTGCTGTAATATATGACGCTGCAGTTTTTTTCCCCACAATGTGTTTTATTATTCAACTGATGAAAAGGTGATTAAAAAAATATAATGAATCGAGCTGCCAGTATACTAGTACTGGTTTGATTAGGTGATCCAGG